>CAXAQZ010000225.1:0-11003 GCA_963971145.1 Sussaba pulchella
AGAGATAGAGAGATAGAGAGATAGAGAGATAGAGAGATAGAGAGATAGAGAGATAGAGAGATAGAGAGATAGAGAGATAGAGAGATAGAGAGATAGAGATAGAGAGATAGAGAGATAGAGAGATAGAGAGATAGAGAGATAGAGAGATAGGAAAATAGAGAGATAGAAAGATAGAGAAATAGAGAGATAGTGAGGTAGAGAGATAGAGAGATAGAGAGAAAAAGAGACCGAGAGATAGAGAGATAGAGAGATAGAGAGATAGAGAGATAGAGAGATAGAGAGATAGAGAGATAGAGAGATAGAGAGATAGAGAGATAGAGAGATAGAGAGATAGAGAGATAGAGAGATAGAGAGATAGAGAGATAGAGAGATAGAGAGATAGAGAGATAGAGAGATAGAGAGATAGAGAGATAGAGAGATAGAGAGATAGAGAGATAGAGAGATAGAGAGATAGAGAGATAGAGAGATAGAGAGATAGAGAGATAGAGAGATAGAGAGATAGAGAGATAGAGAGATAGAGAGATAGAGAGATAGAGAGATAGAGAGATAGAGAGATAGAGAGATAGAGAGATAGAGAGATAGAGAGATAGAGAGATAGAGAGATAGAGAGATAGAGAGATAGAGAGATAGAGAGATAGAGAGATAGAGAGATAGAGAGATAGAGAGATAGAGAGATAGAGAGATAGAGAGATAGAGAGATAGAGAGATAGAGAGATAGAGAGATAGAGAGATAGAGAGATAGAGAGATAGAGAGATAGAGAGATAGAGAGATAGAGAGATAGAGAGATAGAGAGATAGAGAGATAGAGAGATAGAGAGATAGAGAGATAGAGAGATAGAGAGATAGAGAGATAGAGAGATAGAGAGATAGAGAGATAGAGAGATAGAGAGATAGAGAGATAGAGAGATAGAGAGATAGAGAGATAGAGAGATAGAGAGATAGAGAGATAGAGAGATAGAGAGATAGAGAAATAGAGAGATAGAGAGATAGAGAGATAGAGAGATAGAGAGATAGAGAGATAGAGAGATAGAGAGATAGAGAGATAGAGAGATAGAGAGATAGAGAGATAGAGAGATAGAGAGATAGAGAGATAGAGAGATAGAGAGATAGAGAGATAGAGAGATAGAGAGATAGAGAGATAGAGAGATAGAGAGATAGAGAGATAGAGAGATAGAGAGATAGAGAGATAGAGAGATAGAGAGATAGAGAGATAGAGAGATAGAGAGATAGAGAGATAGAGAGATAGAGAGATAGAGAGATAGAGAGATAGAGAGATAGAGAGATAGAGAGATAGAGAGATAGAGAGATAGAGAGATAGAGAGATAGAGAGATAGAGAGATAAGAGAGATAGAGAGATAGAGATAGAGAGATAGAGAGATAGAGAGATAGAGAGATAGAGAGATAGAGAGATAGAGAGATAGAGAGATAGAGAGATAGAGAGATAGAGAGATAGAGAGATAGAGAGATAGAGAGATAGAGAGATAGAGAGATAGAGAGATAGAGAGATAGAGAGATAGAGAGATAGAGAGATAGAGAGATAGAGAGATAGAGAGATAGAGAGATAGAGGGATAGAGAGATAGAGAGATAGAGAGATAGAGAGATAGAGAGATAGAGAGATAGAGAGATAGAGAGATAGAGAGATAGAGAGATAGAGAGATAGAGAGTTATAGAGATAGAGAGATAGAGAGATAGAGAGATAAAGCGATAGAGAGATAAAAGATAGAGAGATAGAGAGATAGAAAGATAGGAAAATAGAGAGATAGAAAGATAGAGAAATAGAGAGATAGTGAGATAGATAGAGAGATAGAGAGATAGAGAGATAGAGAGATAGAGAGATAGAGAGATAGAGAGATAGAGAGATAGAGAGATAGAGAGATAGAGAGATAGAGAGATAGAGAGATAGAGAGATAGAGAGATAGAGAGATAGAGAGATAGAGAGATAGAGAGATAGAGAGATAGAGAGATAGAGAGATAGAGAGATAGAGAGATAGAGAGATAGAGAGATAGAGAGATAGAGAGATAGAGAGATAGAGAGATTGAGGGATTGAGAGATAGAGAGATAGAGAGATAGAGAGATAGAGAGATAGAGAGATAGAGAGATAGAGAGATAGAGAGATAGAGAGATAGAGAGATAGAGAGATAGAGAGATAGAGAGATAGAGAGATAGAGAGACAGAGAGATAGTGAGGTAGAGAGATAGAGAGATAGAGAGAAAAAGAGACCGAGAGATAGAGAGATAGAGAGATAGAGAGATAGAGAGATAGAGAGATAGAGAGATAGAGAGATAGAGAGATAGAGAGATAGAGAGATAGAGAGATAGAGAGATAGAGAGATAGAGAGATAGAGAGATAGAGAGATAGAGAGATAGAGAGATAGAGAGATAGAGAGATAGAGAGATAGAGAGATAGAGAGATAGAGAGATAGAGAGATAGAGAGATAGAGAGATAGAGAGATAGAGAGATAGAGAGATAGAGAGATAGAGAGATAGAGAGATAGAGAGATAGAGAGATAGAGAGATAGAGAGATAGAGAGATAGAGAGATAGAGAGATAGAGAGATAGAGAGATAGAGAGATAGAGAGATAGGAAGATAGAGAGATAGAGAGATAGAGAGATAGAGAGATGGAGAGATGGAGAGATGGAGAGATAGAGAGATAGAGAGATAGAGAGATAGAGAGATAGAGAGATAGAGAGATAGAGAGATAGAGAGATAGAGAGATAGAGAGATAGAGAGATAGAGAGATAGAGAGATAGAGAGATAGAGAGATAGAGAGATAGAGAGATAGAGAGATAGAGAGATAGAGAGATAGAGAGATAGAGAGATAGAGAGATAGAGAGATAGAGAGATAGAGAGATAGAGAGATAGAGAGATAGAGAGATAGAGAGATAGAGAGATAGAGAGATAGAGAGATAGAGAGATAGAGAGATAGAGAGATAGAGAGATAGAGAGATAGAGAGATTGAGAGATAGAGAGATAGAGAGATGGAGAGATAGAAAGATAGAGAGATAGAGAGATAGAGAGATAGAGAGATAGAGAGACAGAGCGATAGAGAGATAGAGAGATAGAGAGATAGAAAGATAGGAAAATAGGGAGATAGAAAGATAGAGAAATAGAGTGATAGTGAGATAGATAGAGAGATAGAAAGATAGAGAGACAGAGAGATAGAGAGATAGAGAGATAGAGAGATAGAGAGATAGAGAGATAGAGAGATAGAGGAATAGAGAGATAAAGAGATAAAGAAATAGAGAGATAGAGAGATAGAGAGATAGAGAGATTGAGAGATAGAGAGATAGAGAGATAGAGAGATAGAGAGATAGAGAGATAGAGAGATAGAGAGATAGAGAGATAGAGAGATAGAGAGATAGAGAGATAGAGAGATAGAGAGATAGAGAGATAGAGAGATAGAGAGATAGAGAGATTGAGAGATTGAGAGATAGAGAGATAGAGAGATAGAGAGATAGAGAGATAGAGAGATAGAGAGATAGAGAGATAGAGAGATAGAGAGATAGAGAGATAGAGAGATAGAGAGATAGAGAGATAGAGAGATAGAGAGATAGAGAGATAGAGAGATAGAGAGATAGAGAGATAGAGAGATAGAGAGATAGAGAGATAGAGAGATAGAGAGATAGAGAGATAGAGAGATAGAGAGATAGAGAGATAGAGAGATAGAGAGATAGAGAGATAGAGAGATAGAGAGATAGAGAGATAGAGAGATAGAGAGATAGAGAGATAGAGAGATAGAGAGATAGAGAGATAGAGAGATAGAGAGACAGAGAGATAGAGAGATAGAGAGATAGAGAGATAGAAAGAAAGAAAGATAGAGAGAGAGAAAGATAGAGAGATAGAGAGATAGAGAGATAGAGAGATAGAGAGATAGAAAGATAGAGAGATAGAGAGATAGAGAGATAGAGAGATAGAAAGATAGAAAGATAGAGAGATAGAGAGATAGAGAGATAGAGAGATTGAGAGATTGAGAGATAGAGAGATGGAGAGATAGAGAGATAGAGAGATAGAGAGATAGAGAGATAGAGAGATAGAGAGATAGAGAGATAGAGAGATAGAAAGATAGAGAGATAGAGAGATAGAGAGATAGGGAGATAGAGAGATAGAGAGATAGAGAGATAGAGAGATAGAGAGATAGAGAGATATAGAGATAGAGAGATAGAGAGATAGAGAGATAGAGAGATAGAGAGATAGAGAGATAGAGAGATAGAGAGATAGAGAGATAGAGAGATAGAGAGATAGAGAGATAGAGAGATAGAGAGATAGAGAGATAGAGAGATAGAGAGATAGAGAGATAGAGAGATAGAGAGATAGAGAGATAGAGAGATAGAGAGATAGAGAGATAGAGAGATAGAGAGATAGAGAGATAGAGAGATAGAGAGATAGAGAGATAGAGAGATAGAGAGATAGAGAGATAGAGAGATAGAGAGATAGAGAGATAGAGAGATAGAGAGATAGAGAAATAGAGAGATAGAGAGATAGAGAGATAGAGAGATAGAGAGATAGAGAGATAGAGAGATAGAGAGATAGAGAGATAGAGAGATAGAGAGATAGAGAGATAGAGAGATAGAGAGATAGAGAGATAGAGAGATAGAGAGATAGAGAGATAGAGAGATAGAGAGATAGAGAGATAGAGAGATAGAGAGATAGAGAGATAGAGAGATAGAGAGATAGAGAGATAGAGAGATAGAGAGATAGAGAGATAGAGAGATAGAGAGATAGAGAGATAGAGAGATAGAGAGATAGAGAGATAGAGAGATAGAGAGATAGAGAGATAGAGAGATAGAGAGATAGAGAGATAGAGAGATAGAGAGATAGAGAGATAGAGAGATAGAGAGATAGAGAGATAGAGAGATAGAGAGATAGAGAGATAGAGAGATAGAGAGATAGAGAGATAGAGAGATAGAGAGATAGAGAGATAGAGAGATAGACAGATAGAGAGATAGAGAGATAGAGAGATAGAGAGATAGAGAGATAGAGAGATAGAGAGATAGAGAGATAGAGCAATAGAGAGATAGAAGATAGAGAGATAAAGAGATAGAAAGATAGAAAAATAGAGAGATAGAAAGATATAGAAATAGAGAGATAGTGAGATAGATAGAGAGATAGAGAGATAGAAAGATAGAGAGACAGAGAGATAGAGAGATAAAGAGATAGAGAGATAGAGAGATAGAGAGATAGAAAGGCAGAGAGATAGAGAGATAGAGAGATAGAGAGATAGAGAGAAAGAGAGATAGAGAGATAGAGAGATTGAGAGATAGAGAGATAGAGAGATAGAGAGATAGAGAGATAGAGAGATAGAGAGATAGAGAGATAGAGAGATAGAGAGAAAGAGAGATAGAGAGATAGAGAGATAGAGAGATAGAGAGATAGAGAGATAGAGAGATAGAGAGATAGAGAGATAGAGAGATAGAGAGATAGAGAGATAGAGAGATAGAGAGATAGAGAGATAGAGAGATAGAGAGATAGAGAGATAGAGAGATAGAGAGATAGAGAGATAGAGAGATAGAGAGATATAGAGATAGAGAGATAGAGAGATAGAGAGATAGAGAGATAGAGAGATAGAGAGATAGAGAGATAGAGAGATAGAGAGATAGAGACATAGAGAGATAGAGAGATAGAGAGATAGAGAGATGGAGAGATAGAGGGATAGAGATAGAGAGATAGAGAGATGGAGAGATAGAGGGATAGAGAGATAGAGAGATAGAGAGATAGAGAGATAGAGAGATAGAGAGATAGAGAGATAGAGAGATAGAGAGATAAAGAGATAAAGAAATAGAGAGATAGAGAGATAGAGAGATAGAGAGATTGAGAGATAGAGAGATAGAGAGATAGAGAGATAGAGAGATAGAGAGATAGAGAGATAGAGAGATAGAGAGATAGAGAGATAGAGAGATAGAGAGATAGAGAGATTGAGAGATAGAGAGATAGAGAGATAGAGAGATAGAGAGATAGAGAGATAGAGAGATAGAGAGATAGAGAGATAGAGAGATAGAGAGATAGAGAGATAGAGAGATAGAGAGATAGAGAGATAGAGAGATAGAGAGATAGAGAGATAGAGAGATAGAGAGATAGAGAGATAGAGAGATAGAGAGATAGAGAGATAGAGAGATAGAGAGATAGAGAGATAGAGAGATAGAGAGATAGAGAGATAGAGAGATAGAGAGATAGAGAGATAGAGAGATAGAGAGATAGAGAGATAGAGAGATAGAGAGATAGAGAGATAGAGAGATAGAGAGATAGAGAGATAGAGAGATAGAGAGATAGAGAGATAGAGAGATAGAGAGATAGAGAGATAGAGAGATAGAGAGATAGAGAGATAGAGAGATAGAGAGATAGAGAGATAGAGAGATAGAGAGATAGAGAGATAGAGAGATAGAGAGATAGAGAGATAGAGAGATAGAGAGATAGAGAGATAGAGAGATAGAGAGATAGAGAGATAGAGAGATAGAGAGATAGAGAGATAGAGAGATAGAAAGATAGAAAGATAGAGAGAGAGAAAGATAGAAAGATAGAGAAATAGAGAGACAGAGAGATAAAGAGATAGAGAGATGGAGAGATAGAGAAATAGAGAGATAGAGAGATAGAGAGATAGAGAGATAGAAAGATAGAAAGATAGAAAGATAGAGAGATAGAGAGATAGAGAGATAGAGAGATAGAGAGATAGAGGGATAGAGAGATAGAGAGATAGAGAGATAGAGAGATAGAGAGATAGAGAGATAGAGAGATAGAGGGATAGAGAGATAGAGAGATAGAGAGATAGAGAGATAGAGAGATAGAGAGATAGAGAGATAGAGAGATAGAGAGATAGAGAGATAGAGAGATAGAGAGATAGAGAGATAGAGAGATAGAGAGATAGAGAGATAGAGAGATAGAGAGATAGAGAGATAGAGAGATAGAGAGATAGAAAGATAGAGAGATAGAGAGATAGAGAGATAGAGAGATAGAGAGATAGAGAGATAGAGAGATAGAGAGATAGAGAGATTGAGAGATTGAGAGATAGAGAGATGGAGAGATAGAGAGTGTTGAATTCCCATTAATTAAGGGGATAAGGCGAGGTGTTGAATAACTGTTCAATGCTGATACATGAATTATATGTGTTTATTATACTCGTTCGTCGTCGGGACGAGCTTACACTCAACTGACTCGTGAACTCGACGCTCGAACTGTTTCGGTACCTAGTGCCGCTGAGTGGGGATACCACAGTCTCCCCTCTTTATACTGCGGCGAATTCCGATTCGATTACAATGTGTCTTACGGTTCTAGTGATAGCTTATCTTAATATCTAAGGTTCGGGACGCGCATCGCATCGCGCTTTTATTCGCTCAGACCGACGTACTGGCGGTATGGGTTCTTCATCCTTCGCTTCCGATCCTACTCCTGACTTGCCACTGTCCGGCGATCGCTCTATCAACTGATCAACGTGCCGCTTCCAATATCGTCCTTCGCTTACTTCGACCTCGTATGTACGCCCAGGGGTCAATTCGCTTTTTATGATTCCCGGCGCCCATCCTTCTTTCCCCCCTTGATAGTTCCGAGCCATCACGCTATCGCCTATTGCAAATTTTACCTTGCGTATTCCTCCCCTATTCTGTATCATTCGCTCTTGATGCTTGATTATACGCTCTTCGGTCGCTGGCGGGCGCAATAGCGACATACGCGTGCGTAGTTCTCTCCTGAGAAATAAGCTTGACGGCGTTTTGCCTGTAGCCGCATGTGGCGTGCTTCTAAAATCAAAAAGGAATTTCTGCATCGCTACCTGTAGTGTGAACCCATCGTTCATTAAACATTTTACTTTCCTTTTTATCGTGTCTACAAAATTTTCCGCTGCACCATTGGTGGCCGGGAAATAAGGGGGTGTGGTGCTGTGCCTAATTCCCGCGCGCGACAAAAATGTTTGAAAATCTTTTCCGACAAACGTTGCGTAGTTATCCGTGACTAGATGCACGGGAAAACCAAACCGGCTGAAGAGATCACTAAACGTCACAATCGTGGCTTCTTCCCCCATATTTGACACTATATATGCTTCCGGCCACTTCGAGTGGCTGTCTATTATGATCAGAATTGTTTTCCCTCCGAGTGGCCCGAGAAAGTCCGCGTGTATGCGATGCCAAGCGGTCGTTGGCCAGCGCCACGGGATTAATTGTACCTTCGGCGGACTTTTCCGCGTTTCGAGACATATTTCGCATTTTTTTGTTATTTTTTCGATATCTCCGTCGATTAACGGCCACCAGACAAATGACCTGGCCCACTCTTTCATACGCGTCACGCCAAAATGGCTCGCGTGTAACTCTCGCAAAACCAACGTTTTCAGCCTTTCTGGGATGACAACTCTATGCCCCCACATAAGACACCCTTGATCCACGGTCAGCGCATCCCTCTTTTGCCAGAACGTTCGCAAATTTTCCTCTTTTGGTTCGCATTCTGTCCAACCATCGACGCAGTATCGCATAACTTTGCTGATTAAGTTATCTACCTGAGAGGCTTTACGCACTTTTGTCCAGTCGAGGGTCGCAAAATCGAATTCCTTGACGTGGTTCAGATACGTATAGTCAATTTCACTCAACATCGTGAATTCTTTTTTTGTCTGCTTCCTGGCTCGCAACCGGCATTCTACTGAGCCAATCTGCGTAGTTGAAATTTCCTTTAATATGTTTGACCTCGTATCTGAACGGCATCAAAAAAATCGACCATCTCTGCAGTCTCGCCGCTGCAATTTCCGGGACGGCTTTATCTGGATGGAAAATTCTCGCCAAAGCTGCGTTATCGGTTTGTAATAGGAACTTGTGACCCCAAAGATATTGGAAGAACTTACGTACTCCAAAAATAACGGCTAAGCCTTCTTTTTCAATGTGGGCATAATTTTTTTCCGCTGCTGTTAACGTTCTGCTAGCGAAACAAACCGGTCGATCTATCTCATCCGAGCCTCTATGAGATAACACCGCACCCACGCCGTACGGCGACGCGTCACAGGTTAATACGATCGGTTTTCTGGGATCGAAATGAACTAATAATGTTTCAGACGTGAGTTCGGTTTTTATTTTTTCGAAACTCTTGGTGCACTCAGGCGTCCACTCGAATTTTCCTTTTTCTAGACACGCAAACAATGGCCTGAGCTTTTGAGCCATGTTCTCGATGAAGCGGCCATAATAATTTATCGATCCCAAGAGACTGCGTAATTGGGACTCGTTTTCTGGTATTGGCGCTTTCTTTACCGCCTCGATTTTAAATTTTAACGGATGAATACCTTTAGCCGTGATTCTATGCCCGACGTATATGACTTCGCCTTGAAAAAAATCGCATTTTTGAAAATTAATGTGCAGACCGCTCTCTTCTAAACGCGTCAATACCTCACGCAGCCATTCAACGTGTGTTTCGAAACTGCCCGTGGCCACTAGAATATCGTCAAGGAATACTATAACTCCCGGTATCCCTAACAATAACGTACTCATAATGCGTTGGAAAGAGCCTGGCCCAGTAGATACACCATACGGTAGGCGGTTGTATTTAAAAAGGCCGAGGTGCGTACTGATCACCACCAACTCCTTGCTTTTTTCGGATAGTGGGAGCTGCTGATAAGCTTCCGATAAATCCATTGTGCTAAATATTTGTGCCCCGCGAACAACATCGAGTATTTCTTCTAGGCGTGGTAACGGATAATGATCGATCTCTAAAAATTTATTCAACGTGACTTTATAGTCCCCGCATAGACGGATCGCACCCCCTTTTTTTACAATGGGCACTATAGGTGTTCCCCAATCGTTAAACTCGATAGGCGAAATAATGCCACATGTTTGTAAACGCTTGATTTCTGTTTCCACGCCCGTTCTCATCGCTATCGGTACGCGACGTGGTTGAATAAATTTCGGCGTTGCCCCTGTTTTTAATTTTAATGTGAGCTCTCCTTTTGTGAATAGTCCGAGACCGGGTGCAAACACTTTCGGGAATTCTTTTTTTAGTGCCTCTATCGCGAGTTCTTTATTCGGCCTTTTCGATCCCTTCTCGGAATCTCTGGTCACGTGATTAAACGTCAGTGGCCACATTTTTAAGTTTAATAGCCAATTTCGACCCAAAATCGGTGGACCTCCGTTTTTTACGATATACAATATTTGATTCGCTGCGATACCTTTGCGTTCAATTTTTACATTAATGTATCCTACTGTCGCGATTGGTTTTTTATCGTAACCGCGAAGTCTTCTTTGCGGAGTATTTAGCGTTGCATTTGAAAAAAATTTGTTGAATAATTCAACCGAGATCGCGGAGATTGGCGCGCCCGAATCTACTTCCATATTCAACAATACTCCATTTACTTTGATTATTTCTACGTGCGGTGCTACTACCTGTTCTGCTTCGTTTGTTGTTGTTTCTTCTTCCACCATATACATATATATATCCGCACCGGCCTCTGTCTCCGGGCACTGATCGTTTGTGAAACGTGAATCTGTATCTGTATCGAGCATTTCGTCCGTCTCTACTGGCTCGTTGCTTACGAAATTTTGATTTATCGCTGGTAAACGATTTCTTATTCTCGCACAAGTCTTATATATATGTCCCTGCTTTCCGCACTCGCTACAATATTTACTTCTTAGATTACATTCGAAACTTCGATGCCCCTTTTTCCCACAGCAATAACAATCCTCACTCCCTAACGCCGACGTGGACCCCGCTCGATGATGACTCCCTTTTCCCCGTGATACCCCTCGCCCTTGACCAGAGCCCCTCGCACGGTCCCGTTGCCACGGTGTGTTGGAGAATCTCTGTCCGCTCTGCTCCTTATTGGTGTGCCATATGGCATTTACACTTGTAGCCTCGGTCGCCTCAGTTTTCGGGGTTTGCGGTGACAACAAAGATGTTGCTTTTGAGTCAGCCATTTCGATAGTTTTCGCCAGATCGACAGATTCCTCCCAACCCAAATTGGGCGATTTTAATAATTCGTAGCGTACCGTTCTCGAACTCGTTCCAGATATTAATTGGTCCTTGAGCTGCGTTTTTGATTCCGAT
>CAXAQZ010000226.1:7500-20000 GCA_963971145.1 Sussaba pulchella
GTACGATCTAAGGAACCATAACTGATTTAATGAGCCATTCGCGGTTTCACCTTAATACGGCATGTACTGAGACATGCATGGCTTAATCTTTGAGACAAGCATATGACTACTGGCAGGATCAACCAGGGAGCTTCGTTCGAAATTTATCTCACGAGATAGCTCAGGAATATCGACCGTTAGATCTTTATACCTTTTCGTTTCTCGAAGTGTTTTTTCCCCAGATACTCGACGAGGAGTGACTGGGGACACTCTTTGTTCATTTAAAATTTTTAATTTATTTATTTTCGACTCGGTTGCGGTGTCTTTCACAATGAAAAAGACCCTTGACAACTCAGCCACGGATTGCATCTTTCTATCCTTCCTCCTTCTTCCTTCTCATATATTTATTTCTTATTATTGTGCGAACCCGCTATCGCACTCTCGTCAATTTTCTCGTTTATAAAACCACATAAACTCTTATATAATGCTGGAAATTTTATATTCTCAGCGTCTCGACGTGCCCTCTTTTGAGGCACGTATTTTTGTATTTATGTTTGCAATATATCAGGAATTCATGGTGAAGTCCATCATTCATATTGATATTCTCGCCCGGAACAGGGTGAGTCGATGCTCGGTATAAGTTTATTAACAACTCGTGTTGAAAAACTTTCATCGCCGTAGCGTGTACCACGTAAGAGCCATTTGGTCATAGACGCCGACTCGTGGTAATGCTGAGTTATAGTATGTAACCGATGATCGGACGGTAAGCGGTGACCGAACCGTCGCCTCGACTCCTCTTATAGTACCGAGCTGGGGCGCCTGCGGTTCGGCGAACGACGGCTTATACATGGGGCGCAGGGCGGCCGTACTAGCGTTGAACGGCCCGGACGGGCTCCGTGCGCTCGGACTTAGAAAAAAAACGGGCGTCAAAAACACGAAAATGTTCGCCTCGTTGGAAATGGAGTAATGAAATGATGGAATCGTCGCTACAAGGTTATAACATTTTAAACATGATAAGTCATCATTTATATATATATTTGATTTTACCAAAATTTTTCCGAATCTAATTGCTCAAAAAACAAAAAAAAATAATTACCGTCTATTTCAAATTTTTAATGATTCAATTTATGCGAAAAAGATAGAATCTTATATAAACAGTATGGAAAGTAAGATTGATAAAGTCGACTATATTAATTTATCGAATAACGATGAATAAAATTTGACGCGTAGACCGATCGCTCGTTTATAAAATTCTAAAAATTCAAAAATTCTTGTTAAACGTGAACAACGTTATGAATTGTAATTGAATCGAAAAAGTTTGTTTTGACAATAAAAACCGATCAACGATAAGTGAATTTTGAATCCACACGTAGACCGATCGCATGTACATTGAGTTGACGCGTAGACCGACCGCACTCGAAAATAATCCACGCGTAGACCGACCGCGACCGGAGTTGTTCGACGCGTAGACCGATCGCATGTACATTGAGTTGACGCGTAGACCGACCGCACTCGGGAATAATCCACGCGTAGACCGACCGCGACCAGAGTTGTTCGACGCGTAGACCGATCGCTTTCTCGAAAAGTAAAAAAACATAACTTTCTTCTTATCGCATTAACGTAACAATCAATATCGAAACGTGGTTAAAAAGTTTTTTTAAAAATTATTTTTTCATCGAAATGAAATAAATAAACCTTCATTTTTCGACCGTAGATCGACCGCTTTTTCTTAAAACCAAACAAAAAAAAAAAAAAATTCGTTTGTAAAATAATAAGAACATTAAAATTATTCCAGGCGTAGACCGATCGGTTTTTCTGAAATTCGAAAAAAAAAAAAATTTCTTTCATGAAACGCGAAAACCATTTTGACCTAAAATTTATTCTAATAAATTAATGAAAAAAAATTGGTATCGAAAAACGAAAGAGGATTTTAAAATCCACACGTAGACCGATCGCATGTACATTGAGTTTACGCGTAGACCGACCGCACTCGGGAATAATCCACGCGTAGACCGACCGCGACCAGAGTTGTTCGACGCGTAGACCGATCGCATGTACATTGGGTTGACGCGTAGACCGATCGCCCTCGGAAATAATCCACTCGTAGACCGACCGCGACCAGAGTTGTTCGACGCGTAGACCGATCGCATTCTCGAAAAGTAAAAGAACATAACTTTCTTCTTATCGCATTAACGTAACGATCAATATCAAAACGTGCTTAAAAATTTTTTTTTTTAAATTATTTTTCCATCGGAATGAAATGAATAAACCTTAAATTTTTACCCGTAGATCGACCTTTTTTTCTTGAACCCAAAAAAAAAAAAAAAAATTCGGTTGTAAAATAATAAGAACATTAAAATGATTCCAGGCGTAGACCGATCGGTTTTTTTGAAATTCGAAAATGAAGAAAAAAATTTTTCATGAAACGCGAAAAAAAATTTGACCTAAAATTTATTCTAATGAATTGATGAAAAAAATTGATATCGAAAAACGAAAGAGGAATTTAAAATCCACACGTAGACCGATTGCATGTATATTAAGTTGACGCGTAGACCGACCGCACTCGGAAATAATCCACGCGTAGACCGACCGCGACCAGAGTTGTTCGACGCGTAGACCGATCGCATGTACATTGAGTTGACGCGTAGACCGATCGCACTCGGGAATAATCCACGCGTAGACCGACCGCGACCAGAGTTGTTCGACGCGTAGACCGATCGCTTTCTCGAAAAGTAAAAAAACATAACTTTCTTCTTATCGCACTAACGTAACAATCAATATCAAAACGTGGTTAAAAAATTTTTTTTCAAATAATTTTTTCATCGAAATGAAATAAATAAACCTTCATTTTTCGACCGTAGATCGACCGCTTTTTCTTGAAACCAAAAAAAAAAAAAAAAAATTCGTTTGTAAAATAATAAGAACATTAAAATTATTCCAGGCGTAGACCGATCGGTTTTTCTGAAATTCGAAAAAAAAAAAAATTTCTTTCATGAAACGCGAAAACCACTTTGACCTAAAATTTATTCTAATAAATTGATGAAAAAAAATTGGTATCGAAAAACGAAAGAGGATTTTAAAATCCACACGTAGACCGATCGCATGTACATTGAGTTGACGCGTAGACCGACCGCACTCGGGAATAATCCACGCGTAGACCGACCGCGACCAGAGTTGTTCGACGCGTAGACCGATCGCATGTACATTGGGTTGACGCGTAGACCGATCGCCCTCGGAAATAATCCACGCGTAGACCGACCGCGACCAGAGGTGTTCGACGCGTAGACCGATCGCATTCTCGAAAAGTAAAAGAACATAACTTTCTTCTTATCGCATTAACGTAACGATCAATATCAAAACGTGCTTAAAAATTTTTTTTTTTAAATTATTTTTCCATCGGAATGAAATGAATAAACCTTAAATTTTTACCCGTGGATCGACCTTTTTTTCTTAAACCCAAAAAAAAAAAAAAAATTCGGTTGTAAAATAATAAGAACATTAAAATGATTCCAGGCGTAGACCGATCGGTTTTTTTGAAATTCGAAAATGAAGAAAAAAATTTTTCATGAAACGCGAAAAAAAATTTGACCTAAAATTTATTCTAATGAATTGATGAAAAAAATTGATATCGAAAAAGGAAAGAGGAATTTAAAATCCACACGTAGACCGATCGCATGTATATTGAGTTGACGCGTAGACCGACCGCACTCGGAAATAATCCACGCGTAGACCGACCGCGACCAGAGTTGTTCGACGCGTAGACCGATCGCATGTACATTGAGTTGACGCGTAGACCGATCGCACTCGGGAATAATCCACGCGTAGACCGACCGCGACCAGAGTTGTTCGACGCGTAGACCGATCGCTTTCTCGAAAAGTAAAAAAACATAACTTTCTTCTTATCGCATTAACGTGACAATCAATATCAAAACGTGGTTAAAAAATTTTTTTTCAAATAATTTTTTCATCGAAATGAAATAAATAAAACTTCATTTTTCGACCGTAGATCGACCGCTTTTTCTTGAAACCAAAAAAAAAAAAAAAAAAATTCGTTTGTAAAATAATAAGAACATTAAAATTATTCCAGGCGTAGACCGATCGGTTTTTCTGAAATTCGAAAAAAAAAAAAATTTTTTTCATGAAACGCGAAAACCATTTTGACCTAAAATTTATTCTAATAAATTGATGAAAAAAATTGGTATCGAAAAACGAAAGAGGATTTTAAAATCCACACGTAGACCGATCGCATGTACATTGAGTTTACGCGTAGACCGACCGCACTCGGGAATAATCCACGCGTAGACCGACCGCGACCAGGGTTGTTCGACGCGTAGACCGATCGCATGTACATTGGGTTGACGCGTAGACCGATCGCCCTCGGAAATAATCCACGCGTAGACCGACCGCGACCAGAGTTGTTCGACGCGTAGACCGATCGCATTCTCGAAAAGTAAAAGAACATAACTTTCTTCTTATCGCATTAACGCAACGATCAATATCAAAACGTGCTTAAAAATTTTTTTTTTAAAATTATTTTTCCATCGGAATAAAATGAATAAACCTTAAATTTTTACCCGTAGATCGACCTTTTTTTCTTGAACCCAAAAAAAAAAAAAAAAATTCGGTTGTAAAATAATAAGAACATTAAAATGATTCCAGGCGTAGACCGATCGGTTTTTTTGAAATTCGAAAATGAAGAAAAAAATTTTTCATGAAACGCGAAAAAAAATTTGACCTAAAATTTATTCTAATGAATTGATGAAAAAAATTGATATCGAAAAACGAAAGAGTAATTTGAAATCCACACGTAGACCGATCGCATGTATATTGAGTTGACGCGTAGACCGACCGCACTCGGAAATAATCCACGCGTAGACCGACCGCGACCAGAGTTGTTCGACGCGTAGACCGATCGCATGTACATTGAGTTGACGCGTAGACCGATCGCACTCGGGAATAATCCACGCGTAGACCGACCGCGACCAGAGTTGTTCGACGCGTAGACCGATCGCTTTCTCGAAAAGTAAAAAAACATAACTTTCTTCTTATCGCATTGACGTGACAATCAATATCAAAACGTGGTTAAAAAATTTTTTTTCAAATTATTTTTTCATCGAAATGAAATAAATAAACCTTCATTTTTCGACCGTAGATCGACCGCTTTTTCTTGAAACCAAAAAAAAAAAAAAAAAAATTCGTTTGTAAAATAATAAGAACATTAAAATTATTCCAGGCGTAGACCGATCGGTTTTTCTGAAATTCGAAAATGAAGAAAAAAAATTTTCATGAAACGCGAAAAAAAATTTGACCTAAAATTTATTCTAATGGATTGATGAAAAAAATTGATATCGAAAAACGAAAGAGGAATTTAAAATCCACACGTAGACCGATCGCATGTACATTGAGTTGACGCGTAGACCGACCGCACTCGGGAATAATCCACGCGTAGACCGACCGCGACCAGAGTTGTTCGACGCGTAGACCGATCGCTTTCTCGAAAAGTAAAAAAACATAACTTTCTTCTTATCGCATTAACGTAACAATCAATATCTAAACGTGGTCAAAAAGTTTTTTTAAAAATTATTTTTTCATCGAAATGAAATAAATAAACCTTCATTTTTCGACCGTAGATCGACCGCTTTTTCTTGAAACCAAACAAAAAAAAAAAAAAATTCGTTTGTAAAATAATAAGAACATTAAAATTATTCCAGGCGTAGACCGATCGGTTTTTCTGAAATTCGAAAAAAAAAAAAATTTCTTTCATGAAACGCGAAAACCATTTTGACCTAAAATTTATTCTAATAAATTAATGAAAAAAAATTGGTATCGAAAAACGAAAGAGGATTTTAAAATCCACACGTAGACCGATCGCGTGTACATTGAGTTTACGCGTAGACCGACCGCACTCGGGAATAATCCACGCGTAGACCGACCGCGACCAGAGTTGTTCGACGCGTAGACCGATCGCATGTACATTGGGTTGACGCGTAGACCGATCGCCCTCGGAAATAATCCACTCGTAGACCGACCGCGACCAGAGTTGTTCGACGCGTAGACCGATCGCATTCTCGAAAAGTAAAAGAACATAACTTTCTTCTTATCGCATTAACGTAACGATCAATATCGAAACGTGCTTAAAAATTTTTTTTTTTTAATTATTTTTCCATCGGAATGAAATGAATAAACCTTAAATTTTTACCCGTAGATCGACCTTTTTTTCTTGAACCCAAAAAAAAAAAAAAAAATTCGGTTGTAAAATAATAAGAACATTAAAATGATTCCAGGCGTAGACCGATCGGTTTTTTTGAAATTCGAAAATGAAGAAAAAATTTTTTCATGAAACGCGAAAAAAAATTTGACCTAAAATTTATTCTAATGAATTGATGAAAAAAATTGATATCGAAAAACGAAAGAGGAATTTAAAATCCACACGTAGACCGATCGCATGTATATTGAGTTGACGCGTAGACCGACCGCACTCGGAAATAATCCACGCGTAGACCGACCGCGACCAGAGTTGTTCGACGCGTAAACCGATCGCATGTACATTGAGTTGACGCGTAGACCGATCGCACTCGGGAATAATCCACGCGTAGACCGACCGCGACCAGAGTTGTTCGACGCGTAGACCGATCGCTTTCTCGAAAAGTAAAAAAACATAACTTTCTTCTTATCGCATTAACGTAACAATCAATATCAAAACGTGCTTAAAAATTTTTTTTTTTAAATTATTTTTCCATCGGAATGAAATGAATAAACCTTAAATTTTTACCCGTAGATCGACCTTTTTTTCTTGAACCCAAAAAAAAAAAAAAAAATTCGGTTGTAAAATAATAAGAACATTAAAATGATTCCAGGCGTAGACCGATCGGTTTTTTTGAAATTCGAAAATGAAGAAAAAAATTTTTCATGAAACGCGAAAAAAAATTTGACCTAAAATTTATTCTAATGAATTGATGAAAAAAATTGATATCGAAAAACGAAAGAGGAATTTAAAATCCACACGTAGACCGATTGCATGTATATTAAGTTGACGCGTAGACCGACCGCACTCGGAAATAATCCACGCGTAGACCGACCGCGACCAGAGTTGTTCGACGCGTAGACCGATCGCATGTACATTGAGTTGACGCGTAGACCGATCGCACTCGGGAATAATCCACGCGTAGACCGACCGCGACCAGAGTTGTTCGACGCGTAGACCGATCGCTTTCTCGAAAAGTAAAAAAACATAACTTTCTTCTTATCGCACTAACGTAACAATCAATATCAAAACGTGGTTAAAAAATTTTTTTTCAAATAATTTTTTCATCGAAATGAAATAAATAAACCTTCATTTTTCGACCGTAGATCGACCGCTTTTTCTTGAAACCAAAAAAAAAAAAAAAAAATTCGTTTGTAAAATAATAAGAACATTAAAATTATTCCAGGCGTAGACCGATCGGTTTTTCTGAAATTCGAAAAAAAAAAAAATTTCTTTCATGAAACGCGAAAACCACTTTGACCTAAAATTTATTCTAATAAATTGATGAAAAAAAATTGGTATCGAAAAACGAAAGAGGATTTTAAAATCCACACGTAGACCGATCGCATGTACATTGAGTTGACGCGTAGACCGACCGCACTCGGGAATAATCCACGCGTAGACCGACCGCGACCAGAGTTGTTCGACGCGTAGACCGATCGCATGTACATTGGGTTGACGCGTAGACCGATCGCCCTCGGAAATAATCCACGCGTAGACCGACCGCGACCAGAGGTGTTCGACGCGTAGACCGATCGCATTCTCGAAAAGTAAAAGAACATAACTTTCTTCTTATCGCATTAACGTAACGATCAATATCAAAACGTGCTTAAAAATTTTTTTTTTTAAATTATTTTTCCATCGGAATGAAATGAATAAACCTTAAATTTTTACCCGTGGATCGACCTTTTTTTCTTAAACCCAAAAAAAAAAAAAAAATTCGGTTGTAAAATAATAAGAACATTAAAATGATTCCAGGCGTAGACCGATCGGTTTTTTTGAAATTCGAAAATGAAGAAAAAAATTTTTCATGAAACGCGAAAAAAAATTTGACCTAAAATTTATTCTAATGAATTGATGAAAAAAATTGATATCGAAAAAGGAAAGAGGAATTTAAAATCCACACGTAGACCGATCGCATGTATATTGAGTTGACGCGTAGACCGACCGCACTCGGAAATAATCCACGCGTAGACCGACCGCGACCAGAGTTGTTCGACGCGTAGACCGATCGCATGTACATTGAGTTGACGCGTAGACCGATCGCACTCGGGAATAATCCACGCGTAGACCGACCGCGACCAGAGTTGTTCGACGCGTAGACCGATCGCTTTCTCGAAAAGTAAAAAAACATAACTTTCTTCTTATCGCATTAACGTGACAATCAATATCAAAACGTGGTTAAAAAATTTTTTTTCAAATAATTTTTTCATCGAAATGAAATAAATAAAACTTCATTTTTCGACCGTAGATCGACCGCTTTTTCTTGAAACCAAAAAAAAAAAAAAAAAAATTCGTTTGTAAAATAATAAGAACATTAAAATTATTCCAGGCGTAGACCGATCGGTTTTTCTGAAATTCGAAAAAAAAAAAAATTTTTTTCATGAAACGCGAAAACCATTTTGACCTAAAATTTATTCTAATAAATTGATGAAAAAAATTGGTATCGAAAAACGAAAGAGGATTTTAAAATCCACACGTAGACCGATCGCATGTACATTGAGTTTACGCGTAGACCGACCGCACTCGGGAATAATCCACGCGTAGACCGACCGCGACCAGGGTTGTTCGACGCGTAGACCGATCGCATGTACATTGGGTTGACGCGTAGACCGATCGCCCTCGGAAATAATCCACGCGTAGACCGACCGCGACCAGAGTTGTTCGACGCGTAGACCGATCGCATTCTCGAAAAGTAAAAGAACATAACTTTCTTCTTATCGCATTAACGCAACGATCAATATCAAAACGTGCTTAAAAATTTTTTTTTTAAAATTATTTTTCCATCGGAATAAAATGAATAAACCTTAAATTTTTACCCGTAGATCGACCTTTTTTTCTTGAACCCAAAAAAAAAAAAAAAAATTCGGTTGTAAAATAATAAGAACATTAAAATGATTCCAGGCGTAGACCGATCGGTTTTTTTGAAATTCGAAAATGAAGAAAAAAATTTTTCATGAAACGCGAAAAAAAATTTGACCTAAAATTTATTCTAATGAATTGATGAAAAAAATTGATATCGAAAAACGAAAGAGTAATTTGAAATCCACACGTAGACCGATCGCATGTATATTGAGTTGACGCGTAGACCGACCGCACTCGGAAATAATCCACGCGTAGACCGACCGCGACCAGAGTTGTTCGACGCGTAGACCGATCGCATGTACATTGAGTTGACGCGTAGACCGATCGCACTCGGGAATAATCCACGCGTAGACCGACCGCGACCAGAGTTGTTCGACGCGTAGACCGATCGCTTTCTCGAAAAGTAAAAAAACATAACTTTCTTCTTATCGCATTGACGTGACAATCAATATCAAAACGTGGTTAAAAAATTTTTTTTCAAATTATTTTTTCATCGAAATGAAATAAATAAACCTTCATTTTTCGACCGTAGATCGACCGCTTTTTCTTGAAACCAAAAAAAAAAAAAAAAAAATTCGTTTGTAAAATAATAAGAACATTAAAATTATTCCAGGCGTAGACCGATCGGTTTTTCTGAAATTCGAAAATGAAGAAAAAAAATTTTCATGAAACGCGAAAAAAAATTTGACCTAAAATTTATTCTAATGGATTGATGAAAAAAATTGATATCGAAAAACGAAAGAGGAATTTAAAATCCACACGTAGACCGATCGCATGTACATTGAGTTGACGCGTAGACCGACCGCACTCGGGAATAATCCACGCGTAGACCGACCGCGACCAGAGTTGTTCGACGCGTAGACCGATCGCTTTCTCGAAAAGTAAAAAAACATAACTTTCTTCTTATCGCATTAACGTAACAATCAATATCTAAACGTGGTTAAAAAGTTTTTTTAAAAATTATTTTTTCATCGAAATGAAATAAATAAACCTTCATTTTTCGACCGTAGATCGACCGCTTTTTCTTGAAACCAAACAAAAAAAAAAAAAAATTCGTTTGTAAAATAATAAGAACATTAAAATTATTCCAGGCGTAGACCGATCGGTTTTTCTGAAATTCGAAAAAAAAAAAAATTTCTTTCATGAAACGCGAAAACCATTTTGACCTAAAATTTATTCTAATAAATTAATGAAAAAAAATTGGTATCGAAAAACGAAAGAGGATTTTAAAATCCACACGTAGACCGATCGCGTGTACATTGAGTTTACGCGTAGACCGACCGCACTCGGGAATAATCCACGCGTAGACCGACCGCGACCAGAGTTGTTCGACGCGTAGACCGATCGCATGTACATTGGGTTGACGCGTAGACCGATCGCCCTCGGAAATAATCCACTCGTAGACCGACCGCGACCAGAGTTGTTCGACGCGTAGACCGATCGCATTCTCGAAAAGTAAAAGAACATAACTTTCTTCTTATCGCATTAACGTAACGATCAATATCGAAACGTGCTTAAAAATTTTTTTTTTTTAATTATTTTTCCATCGGAATGAAATGAATAAACCTTAAATTTTTACCCGTAGATCGACCTTTTTTTCTTGAACCCAAAAAAAAAAAAAAAAATTCGGTTGTAAAATAATAAGAACATTAAAATGATTCCAGGCGTAGACCGATCGGTTTTTTTGAAATTCGAAAATGAAGAAAAAATTTTTTCATGAAACGCGAAAAAAAATTTGACCTAAAATTTATTCTAATGAATTGATGAAAAAAATTGATATCGAAAAACGAAAGAGGAATTTAAAATCCACACGTAGACCGATCGCATGTATATTGAGTTGACGCGTAGACCGACCGCACTCGGAAATAATCCACGCGTAGACCGACCGCGACCAGAGTTGTTCGACGCGTAAACCGATCGCATGTACATTGAGTTGACGCGTAGACCGATCGCACTCGGGAATAATCCACGCGTAGACCGACCGCGACCAGAGTTGTTCGACGCGTAGACCGATCGCTTTCTCGAAAAGTAAAAAAACATAACTTTCTTCTTATCGCATTAACGTAACAATCAATATCAAAACGTGGTTAAAAAATTTTTTTTCAAATTATTTTTTCATCGAAATGAAATAAATAAACCTTCATTTTTCGACCGTAGATCGACCGCTTTTTCTTGAAACCAAAGAAAAAAAAAAAAAATTCGTTTGTAAAATAATAAGAACATTAAAATTATTCCAGGCGTAGACCGATCGGTTTTTCTGAAATTCGAAAAAAAAAAAAATTTCTTTCATGAAACGCGAAAACCATTTTGACCTAAAATTTATTCTAATAAATTGATAAAAAAAAATTGGTATCGAAAAACGAAAGAGGATTTTAAAATCCACACGTAGACCGATCGCATGTACATTGAGTTGACGCGTAGACCGACCGCACTCCGGAATAATCCACGCGTAGACCGACCGCAACCAGAGTTGTTCGACGCGTAGACCGATCGCATGTACATTGAGTTGACGCGTAGACCGATCGCCCTCGGAAATAATCCACGCGTAGACCGACCGCGACCAGAGTTGTTCGACGCGTAGACCGATCGCATTCTCGAAAAGTAAAAGAACATAACTTTCTTCTTATCGCATTAACGTAATAATCAATATCAAAACGTGCTTAAAAATTTTTTTTTTTAAATTATTTTCCATCGGAATGAAATGAATAAACCTTAAATTTTTACCCGTAGATCGACCTTTTTTTCTTGAACCCAAAAAAAAAAAAAAAATTCGGTTGTAAAATAATAAGAATATTAAAATGATTCCAGGCGTAGACCGATCGGTTTTTTTGAAATTCAAAAATGAAGAAAAAAATTTTTCATGAAACGCGAAAACCAATTTGACCTAAAATTTATTCTAATGAATTGATGAAAAAAATTGATATCGAAAAACGAAAGAGGAATTTAAAATCCAC
This sequence comes from Sussaba pulchella, assembly GCA_963971145.1. Lineage (NCBI taxonomy): Eukaryota > Metazoa > Arthropoda > Insecta > Hymenoptera > Ichneumonidae > Sussaba > Sussaba pulchella. Next base: position 19,543 of record CAXAQZ010000226.1, read on the forward strand.
ACGTAGACCGATCGCATGTATATTGAGTTGACGCGTAGACCGACCGCACTCGGAAATAATCCACGCGTAGACCGACCGCGACCAGAGTTGTTCGACGCGTAGACCGATCGCATGTACATTGAGTTGACGCGTAGACCGATCGCACTCGGGAATAATCCACGCGTAGACCGACCGCGACCAGAGTTGCTCGACGCGTAGACCGATCGCTTTTTCGAAGAGTAAAAGAAAATAACTTTCTTCTTATCGTATTAATGTAACAATCAATATCAAAACGTGGTTAAAAAATTTTTTTTTTCCAAATTGTTTTTTCATCGAAATGAAATAAATAAACCTTCATTTTTTACCCGTAGATCGACCGCTTTTTCTTGAAACCAAAAAAAAAAAAAAAATTTCGTTTGTAAAATAATAAGAACATGAAAATTATTCCAGGCGTAGACCGATCGGTTTTTCTGAAATTC
>CAXAQZ010000226.1:32500-40000 GCA_963971145.1 Sussaba pulchella
AACCAAACAAAAAAAAAAAAAAATTCGTTTGTAAAATAATAAGAACATTAAAATTATTCCAGGCGTAGACCGATCGGTTTTTCTGAAATTCGAAAAAAAAAAAAATTTCTTTCATGAAACGCGAAAACCATTTTGACCTAAAATTTATTCTAATAAATTAATGAAAAAAAATTGGTATCGAAAAACGAAAGAGGATTTTAAAATCCACACGTAGACCGATCGCATGTACATTGAGTTTACGCGTAGACCGACCGCACTCGGGAATAATCCACGCGTAGACCGACCGCGACCAGAGTTGTTCGACGCGTAGACCGATCGCATGTACATTGGGTTGACGCGTAGACCGATCGCCCTCGGAAATAATCCACTCGTAGACCGACCGCGACCAGAGTTGTTCGACGCGTAGACCGATCGCATTCTCGAAAAGTAAAAGAACATAACTTTCTTCTTATCGCATTAACGTAACGATCAATATCAAAACGTGCTTAAAAATTTTTTTTTTTAAATTATTTTTCCATCGGAATGAAATGAATAAACCTTAAATTTTTACCCGTAGATCGACCTTTTTTTCTTGAACCCAAAAAAAAAAAAAAAAATTCGGTTGTAAAATAATAAGAACATTAAAATGATTCCAGGCGTAGACCGATCGGTTTTTTTGAAATTCGAAAATGAAGAAAAAAATTTTTCATGAAACGCGAAAAAAAATTTGACCTAAAATTTATTCTAATGAATTGATGAAAAAAATTGATATCGAAAAACGAAAGAGGAATTTAAAATCCACACGTAGACCGATTGCATGTATATTAAGTTGACGCGTAGACCGACCGCACTCGGAAATAATCCACGCGTAGACCGACCGCGACCAGAGTTGTTCGACGCGTAGACCGATCGCATGTACATTGAGTTGACGCGTAGACCGATCGCACTCGGGAATAATCCACGCGTAGACCGACCGCGACCAGAGTTGTTCGACGCGTAGACCGATCGCTTTCTCGAAAAGTAAAAAAACATAACTTTCTTCTTATCGCACTAACGTAACAATCAATATCAAAACGTGGTTAAAAAATTTTTTTTCAAATAATTTTTTCATCGAAATGAAATAAATAAACCTTCATTTTTCGACCGTAGATCGACCGCTTTTTCTTGAAACCAAAAAAAAAAAAAAAAAATTCGTTTGTAAAATAATAAGAACATTAAAATTATTCCAGGCGTAGACCGATCGGTTTTTCTGAAATTCGAAAAAAAAAAAAATTTCTTTCATGAAACGCGAAAACCACTTTGACCTAAAATTTATTCTAATAAATTGATGAAAAAAAATTGGTATCGAAAAACGAAAGAGGATTTTAAAATCCACACGTAGACCGATCGCATGTACATTGAGTTGACGCGTAGACCGACCGCACTCGGGAATAATCCACGCGTAGACCGACCGCGACCAGAGTTGTTCGACGCGTAGACCGATCGCATGTACATTGGGTTGACGCGTAGACCGATCGCCCTCGGAAATAATCCACGCGTAGACCGACCGCGACCAGAGGTGTTCGACGCGTAGACCGATCGCATTCTCGAAAAGTAAAAGAACATAACTTTCTTCTTATCGCATTAACGTAACGATCAATATCAAAACGTGCTTAAAAAATTTTTTTTTTAAATTATTTTTCCATCGGAATGAAATGAATAAACCTTAAATTTTTACCCGTGGATCGACCTTTTTTTCTTAAACCCAAAAAAAAAAAAAAAATTCGGTTGTAAAATAATAAGAACATTAAAATGATTCCAGGCGTAGACCGATCGGTTTTTTTGAAATTCGAAAATGAAGAAAAAAATTTTTCATGAAACGCGAAAAAAAATTTGACCTAAAATTTATTCTAATGAATTGATGAAAAAAATTGATATCGAAAAAGGAAAGAGGAATTTAAAATCCACACGTAGACCGATCGCATGTATATTGAGTTGACGCGTAGACCGACCGCACTCGGAAATAATCCACGCGTAGACCGACCGCGACCAGAGTTGTTCGACGCGTAGACCGATCGCATGTACATTGAGTTGACGCGTAGACCGATCGCACTCGGGAATAATCCACGCGTAGACCGACCGCGACCAGAGTTGTTCGACGCGTAGACCGATCGCTTTCTCGAAAAGTAAAAAAACATAACTTTCTTCTTATCGCATTAACGTGACAATCAATATCAAAACGTGGTTAAAAAATTTTTTTTCAAATAATTTTTTCATCGAAATGAAATAAATAAAACTTCATTTTTCGACCGTAGATCGACCGCTTTTTCTTGAAACCAAAAAAAAAAAAAAAAAAATTCGTTTGTAAAATAATAAGAACATTAAAATTATTCCAGGCGTAGACCGATCGGTTTTTCTGAAATTCGAAAAAAAAAAAAATTTTTTTCATGAAACGCGAAAACCATTTTGACCTAAAATTTATTCTAATAAATTGATGAAAAAAATTGGTATCGAAAAACGAAAGAGGATTTTAAAATCCACACGTAGACCGATCGCATGTACATTGAGTTTACGCGTAGACCGACCGCACTCGGGAATAATCCACGCGTAGACCGACCGCGACCAGGGTTGTTCGACGCGTAGACCGATCGCATGTACATTGGGTTGACGCGTAGACCGATCGCCCTCGGAAATAATCCACGCGTAGACCGACCGCGACCAGAGTTGTTCGACGCGTAGACCGACCGCATTCTCGAAAAGTAAAAGAACATAACTTTCTTCTTATCGCATTAACGCAACGATCAATATCAAAACGTGCTTAAAAATTTTTTTTTTAAAATTATTTTTCCATCGGAATAAAATGAATAAACCTTAAATTTTTACCCGTAGATCGACCTTTTTTTCTTGAACCCAAAAAAAAAAAAAAAAATTCGGTTGTAAAATAATAAGAACATTAAAATGATTCCAGGCGTAGACCGATCGGTTTTTTTGAAATTCGAAAATGAAGAAAAAAATTTTTCATGAAACGCGAAAAAAAATTTGACCTAAAATTTATTCTAATGAATTGATGAAAAAAATTGATATCGAAAAACGAAAGAGTAATTTGAAATCCACACGTAGACCGATCGCATGTATATTGAGTTGACGCGTAGACCGACCGCACTCGGAAATAATCCACGCGTAGACCGACCGCGACCAGAGTTGTTCGACGCGTAGACCGATCGCATGTACATTGAGTTGACGCGTAGACCGATCGCACTCGGGAATAATCCACGCGTAGACCGACCGCGACCAGAGTTGTTCGACGCGTAGACCGATCGCTTTCTCGAAAAGTAAAAAAACATAACTTTCTTCTTATCGCATTGACGTGACAATCAATATCAAAACGTGGTTAAAAAATTTTTTTTCAAATTATTTTTTCATCGAAATGAAATAAATAAACCTTCATTTTTCGACCGTAGATCGACCGCTTTTTCTTGAAACCAAAAAAAAAAAAAAAAAAATTCGTTTGTAAAATAATAAGAACATTAAAATTATTCCAGGCGTAGACCGATCGGTTTTTCTGAAATTCGAAAATGAAGAAAAAAAATTTTCATGAAACGCGAAAAAAAATTTGACCTAAAATTTATTCTAATGGATTGATGAAAAAAATTGATATCGAAAAACGAAAGAGGAATTTAAAATCCACACGTAGACCGATCGCATGTACATTGAGTTGACGCGTAGACCGACCGCACTCGGGAATAATCCACGCGTAGACCGACCGCGACCAGAGTTGTTCGACGCGTAGACCGATCGCTTTCTCGAAAAGTAAAAAAACATAACTTTCTTCTTATCGCATTAACGTAACAATCAATATCTAAACGTGGTCAAAAAGTTTTTTTAAAAATTATTTTTTCATCGAAATGAAATAAATAAACCTTCATTTTTCGACCGTAGATCGACCGCTTTTTCTTGAAACCAAACAAAAAAAAAAAAAAATTCGTTTGTAAAATAATAAGAACATTAAAATTATTCCAGGCGTAGACCGATCGGTTTTTCTGAAATTCGAAAAAAAAAAAAATTTCTTTCATGAAACGCGAAAACCATTTTGACCTAAAATTTATTCTAATAAATTAATGAAAAAAAATTGGTATCGAAAAACGAAAGAGGATTTTAAAATCCACACGTAGACCGATCGCGTGTACATTGAGTTTACGCGTAGACCGACCGCACTCGGGAATAATCCACGCGTAGACCGACCGCGACCAGAGTTGTTCGACGCGTAGACCGATCGCATGTACATTGGGTTGACGCGTAGACCGATCGCCCTCGGAAATAATCCACTCGTAGACCGACCGCGACCAGAGTTGTTCGACGCGTAGACCGATCGCATTCTCGAAAAGTAAAAGAACATAACTTTCTTCTTATCGCATTAACGTAACGATCAATATCGAAACGTGCTTAAAAATTTTTTTTTTTTAATTATTTTTCCATCGGAATGAAATGAATAAACCTTAAATTTTTACCCGTAGATCGACCTTTTTTTCTTGAACCCAAAAAAAAAAAAAAAAATTCGGTTGTAAAATAATAAGAACATTAAAATGATTCCAGGCGTAGACCGATCGGTTTTTTTGAAATTCGAAAATGAAGAAAAAATTTTTTCATGAAACGCGAAAAAAAATTTGACCTAAAATTTATTCTAATGAATTGATGAAAAAAATTGATATCGAAAAACGAAAGAGGAATTTAAAATCCACACGTAGACCGATCGCATGTATATTGAGTTGACGCGTAGACCGACCGCACTCGGAAATAATCCACGCGTAGACCGACCGCGACCAGAGTTGTTCGACGCGTAAACCGATCGCATGTACATTGAGTTGACGCGTAGACCGATCGCACTCGGGAATAATCCACGCGTAGACCGACCGCGACCAGAGTTGTTCGACGCGTAGACCGATCGCTTTCTCGAAAAGTAAAAAAACATAACTTTCTTCTTATCGCATTAACGTAACAATCAATATCAAAACGTGGTTAAAAAATTTTTTTTCAAATTATTTTTTCATCGAAATGAAATAAATAAACCTTCATTTTTCGACCGTAGATCGACCGCTTTTTCTTGAAACCAAAGAAAAAAAAAAAAAATTCGTTTGTAAAATAATAAGAACATTAAAATTATTCCAGGCGTAGACCGATCGGTTTTTCTGAAATTCGAAAAAAAAAAAAATTTCTTTCATGAAACGCGAAAACCATTTTGACCTAAAATTTATTCTAATAAATTGATAAAAAAAAATTGGTATCGAAAAACGAAAGAGGATTTTAAAATCCACACGTAGACCGATCGCATGTACATTGAGTTGACGCGTAGACCGACCGCACTCCGGAATAATCCACGCGTAGACCGACCGCAACCAGAGTTGTTCGACGCGTAGACCGATCGCATGTACATTGAGTTGACGCGTAGACCGATCGCCCTCGGAAATAATCCACGCGTAGACCGACCGCGACCAGAGTTGTTCGACGCGTAGACCGATCGCATTCTCGAAAAGTAAAAGAACATAACTTTCTTCTTATCGCATTAACGTAATAATCAATATCAAAACGTGCTTAAAAATTTTTTTTTTTAAATTATTTTCCATCGGAATGAAATGAATAAACCTTAAATTTTTACCCGTAGATCGACCTTTTTTTCTTGAACCCAAAAAAAAAAAAAAAATTCGGTTGTAAAATAATAAGAATATTAAAATGATTCCAGGCGTAGACCGATCGGTTTTTTTGAAATTCAAAAATGAAGAAAAAAATTTTTCATGAAACGCGAAAACCAATTTGACCTAAAATTTATTCTAATGAATTGATGAAAAAAATTGATATCGAAAAACGAAAGAGGAATTTAAAATCCACACGTAGACCGATCGCATGTATATTGAGTTGACGCGTAGACCGACCGCACTCGGAAATAATCCACGCGTAGACCGACCGCGACCAGAGTTGTTCGACGCGTAGACCGATCGCATGTACATTGAGTTGACGCGTAGACCGATCGCACTCGGGAATAATCCACGCGTAGACCGACCGCGACCAGAGTTGCTCGACGCGTAGACCGATCGCTTTTTCGAAGAGTAAAAGAAAATAACTTTCTTCTTATCGTATTAATGTAACAATCAATATCAAAACGTGGTTAAAAAATTTTTTTTTTCCAAATTGTTTTTTCATCGAAATGAAATAAATAAACCTTCATTTTTTACCCGTAGATCGACCGCTTTTTCTTGAAACCAAAAAAAAAAAAAAAATTTCGTTTGTAAAATAATAAGAACATGAAAATTATTCCAGGCGTAGACCGATCGGTTTTTCTGAAATTCGAAAGAAAAAAAATTTTCTTCATGAAACGCGAAAACCATTTTGACCAAAAATTTATTCTAATAAATTGATGAAAAAAAATTGGTATCGAAAAACTCGCTTTCTCGAAAAGTAAAAGAACATAACTTCCTTCTTATCGCATTAACGTAACAATCAATATCAAAACGTGCTTAAAAATTTTTTTTTTCAAATTATTTTTCCATCGGAATGAAATGAATAAACCTTAAATTTTTACCCGTAGATCGACCGCTTTTTCTTAAACCCGAAAAGAAATAAAAAAATTTGGTTGTAAAATAATAAGAACATTAAAATTATTCCAGGGGTAGACCGATCGGTTTTTTTGAAATTCGAAAAAAAAAATTTTTTTTTTCATGAAACGCGAAAATTAATTTTACCTTAAATTTGTTCTAATAAATTGATGAAAGAAATTGGTATCGAAAAACGAAAGAGGAATTTCAAATCCACGCGTAGACCGACCGCGGGCAGAGTTGTTCGTTGCGTAGACCGATCGCATGTACATTGAGTTGACGCGTAGACCGATCGCACTCGGAAATAATCCATCCGCAGACCGACCGCGACCAGGGTTGTTCGACGCGTAGACCGATCGCTTTTTCGAAAAGTAAAAGAACATAACTTTCTTCTTATCGCATTAACGTAACAATCAATATCAAAACGTGCTTAAAAATTTTTTTTTTCAAATTATTTTTCTATCGGAATGAAATGAATAAACCTTAATTTTTCACCCGTAGATCGACCGCTTTTTCTTAAACCCAAAAAAAAAAAAAATTCGTTTGTAAAATAATAAGAACATTAAAATTATTCCAGGCGTAGACCGATCGGTTTTTCTGAAATTCGAAAAAAAAAAAAAAATTTTTCATGAAACGCGAAAACCATTTTGGCCTAAAATTTATTCTAATGAGTTGATGAAAAAAAATTAGTACTGAAAAACGAAAGAGGAATTTAAAATTCACACGTAGACCGATCGCAAATCTTGTTTGGTCGATAAGTAGACCGTTTATGGTTTCACGAATTTCTTTTATAGGGACGGTCCGAATCTTGTTAATCAACGAGCATTCTTCTAACTCAATCGAGCATTCGTTATTCCCGGCGTTTATCCTCGTATCAATTATTTCGGTTCGAAGAGTAGACGAATCCCTATTTGAAAATTTTTTAAATTTCCACGTGCATCGCATTGGGCCGTTA
>CAXAQZ010000226.1:45000-47500 GCA_963971145.1 Sussaba pulchella
TTTCAGCGTGCCTTTCGCTGGTCTATTGTTGGAGAGTGAGTATATGAAACGAGGCATGATATATGCTTGAAGCAACTCTATCTTCTGATAGGGTTTTAGCTTCAGCCTTTTCACGTTTTTGACCGTTTGCGAAATGGCTGGGAATTCTGATCCCTTTACCAATCCGCTCCACGGTCCCATTCTAACTCCGAGGTATTGGAGTGAGTCCTCGACACCAGTGTGCGGAACTTCCTCGTTTCCAATCTTTAGTAGCGGGTTCGCAACGTACCATGTCTTAGACTTGGCACGTATGCTGAACGAGCCACATTTGCCCACAGATATAGACATGCCAAGTTCTGTTAAGAACCGAGACACTGCGTCTAACTGTTTCTGGGCTTCTTCATCATTCTCTCCCAGCAGTACAATATCGTCAGCGAACGCTAGCACCGACGTTCCTGTTTCTTCAATCTTTATTCCATTTGTTTGAGCTTGGATTTGCTCGAGTAGTTCGTCGATCGCGAGATTGAACAGAAGCGGAGAGAGCGGATCTCCTTGCTTAACGCCTCTTTTCAGTTCAATCTCTACGTCTTCATCGCTTCCTCGTATAAGCGTTGTACAACCATTGTACATGCTTGCGATGTAATCACACAGAAGGCTTGGCACGCCTTTTCTTCTGAGCCCTGGTCTTATGCTCGAGTGTGGTATCGTGTCAAATGCTTTGGATACATCGAGTATCGAAACTACTCCTCCTCTTACAGCCTTTGCGGCTGATATTGCTTCGTTTAGCAATATAATATTAAGACTACAACCATCCTCGGCAGTGAAGCCTTTCTGCCTTGGTGATTGTAGTACGAACTTTCTCAATTTGGCGTCTATTATCGCCGAGAAAATTCTTCCCATTATAGACCCGACCGTTATTGGTCTCCAGTTTTTGACGTCTGCTTCGTCTTTGCCCTCTTTTGGTATGAGGGTCGTTCTATTCTTCTTCCATGCGGATGGATAGAAGCCTTCTCTTATGAGAATGTTGTAGAGCAACGTTAGAGTTTCCGAAACACCACTCTTTGTGAGATGGCATTTCTTGACTCGGTCTAAGCCGGGAGCCGAGCTGGTCTTAATTTTTGCGATCCGGTTTTTGACTTCGTCTACCGTGATCGTGCCAAAGACTTCGTCCATATCGCGTTGTTCTGCGATTTCGGGCGCGGTTGTGTTTGGTCCCGCATGGCCCCATAGGTCGTCGTATAGACGCCTAATATGTTCTGCCTTTGGAGGTTCCTTTCTCATTTCAACGTATGAGAAGTCACCATTAGTTGCCATTTCAGCCAATTTCTTTGGGCAATTATTGTATAGATCTTGACACCGTGCGAACGCGAACCGCATTCTACGACTGCGGTTCGGTGGCTTCTTTCGCCTGCCCGTATTTGGTGTTCGTCTTGGTCGTGTTCTGCTCCGAGCTTGTTCTTCTCTCGGCACCAAGACGTCAACTAGTTGTTGAATGTGGGCTTCTATTGCGGTGCCAATTTCTGCCGGGTTACCTCTGTGGGTAATCCACGACTGGCGCATTTGCCTTCCTATTTCGGAAATGTCATTTTGTTGTGTTATAACTGTGCTGATGATCGTTTCAGCCAGTTTTTCTTGCCAATTTCCTTGTCCATTTGTAGGCGCTTGCCTTATATTGTCATGGGCTATTTCACCCTCGTCCAACTCGTTTGTCGAGTTGATATCTTCGTCTACAGGCCTGTCTCCTGTATCGTCTATTATTAAGACTTCTTCGTCTTCGTCTTCTTCTTCATCTTCTTCCTCAACTCTTTCTTCGTCGCTTGAGGACGCGACTTCGCCTTCTTCCCTTACTGCCGGCATATTCGGTTCATTTCTCTCGATAAGTCGTCTCTTATCGCTTATCTGTTTGCACGTTTTATTAGGGAAGAAGCGCTTGAGGAATTTATTTATTTGCGGTCTTCCTCGGTGTTCAGCATTCAACACCCGTAATCTTGCCGTTTCCTCTTCATTCCATACGTATGAGGCTCTTCCTGGCTGGCCCTCTCGCCGGAGAGCCTCTTGGCGTCTTTCATTTCGTAGTACGGGGTGTGCCGTTCTCTCATGTTGTGACTTGCCAATTTGTGTGTCGAAACTACGTTCGCACAGGTCACATTTGAAGGCTCGATCGGGTGGATTTTCGATCGGTGGGCCTTTGCATTTGGACTTATGTCCATACCAATTGCGGACTCCCGGAAACTCTTTTGCGCACCAGTTACATCTGTATGAGATGTTGACTTGCTGGTGTTGCTCGCTCAGATGCTTCACGAGATCCTTTAAGTTTAGGAAGCCTAGTTGTTTGTTTTGGCTCCTACAGACCTCACAGTTTGTTATGCCTTCTATGAGAGGTACCGCTAGGGTCCAACTCGTTAGTCCGGGGACGTTTGCCAATTCGTTATCATTTAGCCCCTGCTCTATAGCGGACAAGTCCGCCGCGGGAGACCCGGGCTGTAGGTCTTCCACGTCCGAGGCGTCATAAAAGATATCA
>CAXAQZ010000227.1:0-99332 GCA_963971145.1 Sussaba pulchella
TGGTGAATTTTTATACGAAATTCACCAACCGACACGCACACGAGACGGCACCGTTGTTGGAACTGCTGAGGAAGGGAGTACGATGGAAATGGGGCCCGAAGGAAGCAGAACAATTCGAAAAAGTGAAAAAGCTGTTCTGTGACGCGATCATCCTACGGTATCCCGATCCCACAAAACCGTACCATCTGACCACGGACGCCAGCGGCTACGCACTCGGTGCTATCTTGTCACAGATCAACGACAGAGGGGAGAAGGAAGTGATCGCGTTCGCCAGCCGCACACTCAAGGGCGCGGAGCTGGGGTACATGACCACCGAAAAAGAGTTATTAGCTATCGTGTGGGCCCTAAACAAATTCAGGACCTATCTCGCCGGAGCAGCTATCGAAATCGCGACGGACCACAAGGCATTGACGTTTCTCCGTACATGTCGATTTTCATCCGAGAGACTCATGCGGTGGGCCCTAGCAATACAAGATTACGATCTGCGTATCGATCATATCGAAGGGAAGAAGAATGTGGTCGCAGACGCCTTGAGCAGGCCAACGGAGGAGGGAGGAAGCATCGGTGGAACACCCAAGGAAACCGTGGTTATCGCTGCTGCGTTGGCGAAACAACCATCCTCAGGGTTGGTGAAGAAAATGAGCAATCTCAGCGGACTACAGCGAGAACAGGAGGACCTACGGATGATCATGGATCAGCTTGAGAAAGGAGAGAAGCTGCAACGACATCGACTAAAGGATGGGATCCTGCAACGGAAATCACGGACCAAAACATGGAAGGTGGCGCTGCCGGGGGCTATGGTCGAGCAGCTGGTACAAGAATGCCACGAGATGTACGGTCATCTCGGGGCCAGGAAGTGTTTCCGGATGCTGGACGAGGATTTCGCGACGCCACATCTAGCACGGAGGGTCCGTAAGATCCTCGCCACGTGTGACGACTGTCAGCGGATTAAGGTGGCGACACAAACAAGCTATGCAGCGACTCAAAATATTCTCCCGGCGGGACCCGGGGATCTAGTGTCGATCGATTTCTACGGACCATTACCGACATCTATCGGCGGGGTCAAACACATCTTAGTGACCATCGACGCCTTCACGAAATACGTGGTATTATTCCCGATGAGGAAAGCTAATACCGCGACGGTCGTGAAAAGGCTTTTCGATAGCTATATACCCGCATTCGGCAAACCGAAACGCATCCAGTTCGATCACGGGACGCAGTTCACATCGAAAACATGGTTGAAGAAATTAGAAGATGCTGGTATCCAGGCAGTGTACTCATCGATCCGTCATCCTCAAGGGAACATCGTCGAGCGGGTAAATCGAGAACTAGGTCGATTTTTCCGAACATTCCTCAAGGAGAACCACGGAGGATGGTTTAAATGGGTGCAAGTAGTACAAGACTGTATTAACGAGACGCACCATGAGACAACCGAATATCCACCGGCGGAACTACAATCGAAAAAAAAGGTAGTCCGGCTATGGAACCAATTGCTCGGAATACCCGCGAGCGAAGAGGAAGACCCTATAACATATGAGGCGAAGCTCGAGATCGTACGAGAGAGAATGGCTCGGAAAGGACGAATGAGAGCGGAGCGATGTGACAAAGGAAGACGATTCGTCGGATTCGAGGTGGGCGAACTCGTATTGGTTAAGGCTCTAAACGTCTCCGATCCATTAAAACAAATCACGTCGAAATTTTTACCGTTGCGGGAAGGCCCATACCGCATAAAGAAGCTCGTAGGACTGGCCACATATTTACTCGAGGATCCAGCAACGGGCAAGATACGAGGAAAATTCCATGCGAACCTGTTGAGCCATTACCGATCCACGTTAAACGACGGGAAACCGGAGCCAGCACCAAACGACGACAGCGGTGCACGGCGGGAAGAGACTACACGGGGCCAGCGCGACGAACGGACCGCTAGGGACGACACCGGTGGCGCACGGCGGAAGGGGGAGATGGTCGACGCGAGGGCCCGGTGATCTAATCGATCGATCTATAATCACCACACCATCGGTAACACCACGAGGGGTAAACCACCGGCGTGCGGGAGCAATGGATCGCGTAGAGGGCATGACAGGGCTGACCGAGAGATACCGGACGGGGGAAAAAGACCGCGAGGGCCCATGCGCAAAAGTTCAAAACGACCAAGCCACAGTCAAAAAATCCCATAGGAACCAAAAAGATGGGAAAAATCACGACGGGTCAAACCGAACGGGTGGCGGTCGATCTAAAGCAGCCCTGGAGGCTGAGGGGGCTGGAAATCCCGGAAGAGCGGCGATATCGCGGAATCAAGAGGACACGGTGGGGTGTAAAATATCCCCGAGATATCAACGGTATCATCGTCTTAACGGACGATAATATTAAGGACTGGTGCCCGGGGGGGGGGGGGGGGGGGACGAGCACGGATCGACGGATCCGAGAACCGTTAGTCAAACGCAAATCAGCAAACAGAGCTGACGTGCAATACAAATCATAGGAGAGAATCAAAAAAAAAAAAAAACGTAAAAACACGGCGGAATCGCAAACAAAAAAAAAAAAAAAAAAAATCGTAAGAACACGGCGAAATCACCAACAGAAGATCATCCACACACGGCGAAGTCGAAGAAAAGAAGAAGAAAAAGAAAAAAAAATGTTCAGGAACCGCCCCGTAACGAACCTCGCGGGGGATTATGAGGCCGTACGGGTGGTGGCGGTCTCCAAGCCCAACCGGATTTATGTCCAGTTGGGGGACCCCCACGGGACAAGGGACGGGGTGCTAAACCAGCTGCAGACGGCACCGAGGGAAGGAGAGCTGTGGGGTCCCCTGGAACCCCAGGACGTGGTGGCTGGGGCCTCCGTGATTTGGCAAGTAAGTGCAGGAACGGGCTTTCGCGCGATCGTGCAGGGCGAGCCGGACGAGGCGGGGTCAACGCCGGTGTGGCTGGGCGATTGGGGGGTACCAGCAATGGCGGCGATCGGCGACTTGCGCCGGCCGCCACGCTGGACCTACGCCATTCCCTTGATGGCGATTTGTATCAGCTTGCACCGTGCGAGGCCCACCGGGCAAGAGTACACAAGAGAGCAAACAAACCTCGTCCGGCGCGTCATGTCGGCACACCCGTGGTGGCTGACTGTGATGCCACAGCCGACACATGCGGAGGCCCGGTACGGCGTCTTTTGGATCGTCGACGGGGACGGAGGCACCGCGACGGCCCAGGAAGTATTCGCGGAGGCGGGGTGCATCCGACCAGGGGACAACCCCCCATACTTCGAGTGGGGTGCGGACGGCCCCGGGCTCCTAGACCAACACCGCTGCGAGGGGTGCGAGGACCGGCAACGGGAGGGGCACGACGACAACCTCGACAACAGCGACGACGAAGAAGAGGGGATGGAGTGGGAAGACGGGCGCTTCTCGAGCGACACATCGAGTGGACTAGGCTCGAGCATCGGTGAAGAAAGCGGCGACGAGGTCAACGAGGGGTGAGGGAACCCGGGAGCGATGGAAGAAATGTAAAAAAAAAAAGAGAAAGATGTAGATAGAACAATAGCGATGCTTAGCGGAACGACGGATGGAAAAAAAAAAAAAAAAAAATAATAATAATCAAAATAAACGATTACATCCAACCGTCAAAATAAATCCAGAAAAATAAAAATACCGCGTCCTGTTATTTATAAATAAGAGAAATTCCGAGAAACCCGTCCAATGTTAAGTAGTAAAATTTTCATTTGTTCCAAACAAAAATTGAGGGGGCAATGTAACAGTACCGACGCCGTTACACCTCCCGTAGCTACAATAAACATAATAAAACCTAGGGCAGTTAGGCTTCAAAAAGAATACCGCGTCTTAGCTACAATAACATAACAAACCTAGGGCAGTTAGGCTTCAAAAAGAACGAGCGAGGGAAACCGACTGGACCGGAGCGAGTGGGGGTTCGCGAAAGAACGAATCACGGGCGAGCAAGAGCCCGCGATTCAGTATAAAAAGAGCCGATCGAGCGAAGAAAAGGCACTCTGTTTTAGGGAGCACCAGCCGCCAACCAAAGGATCGACCAGGACAACCAGGGAAGGACGAGGACGCCCGAAGGAAGAGCCCGGGCGAGCCGAACGAGAAGCCGAAGTAACAGGGCCTCAGGAGACAGAAGGAGCCTTCCTTCGATCAACGGAAGAGCTCTCGGCGGCACGGTGTGGACAGCGGACCGCGACGGGTGTCCAGCCACCACCCTAGACCCCTCTCCACGGTCCAGCAGCCGCGTCGCGTCAGGCGAGGCCCTCGAGCGCCGGGGCTCGGGCCAGCCGTAGCTGTATCGCGGGTCGTCTTACGACAGGCGCTCGGCGGAACTGTATCGCGGGTCGTCATACCACAGGCGCGCGGCGTAACCGTATCGCTATTTAACACCTAAGCAGCGCTAGGGAGATACATTGTACGACGGGTTGCCACCCAAAAGGCGTCGACTGAACAGAATATACACAAACCATTGTTCTATACCGTGTTACACCAGTTTCTTTTACCCACTCGAGTCTAAACTACCGTCTATCCCGACGGATATGTAGAACAAGGTAGAAATACCGTTACAAGATAGAGAGTTGAAATTTGCCATTGAGGTTCGGCTCATACAGTAGGTGCTCACTGGAGAAGGATTTTTTAAAAATCAACCCCTAAGGGGGTGGATTGGGGTGTGGGCGTTTGTAACCATTGTTACTGTCTCTCGGGAACGACAATAGATAGAGAGTTGAAATTTTGCATGGAGGTTCGGCTTATACAGTAGGTGCTCACTGCAGAAGGATTTTTCAAAAACCAACCCCTAAGGGGGTAGAATAGGGTGTGGGCGTTCGGAACCGTTGTTACTGTATCTCTGGAACGGCAATAGATAGATAGCTTGAATCTTACATGTAAGTTCGAGTTACACAATAGGTGCTTACTAAGAAAGGATTTTTCGAAAATAAAATCCTGAGGCAGTAAAATGGGGTTGTAAACATTTGTTCGGGAAATTGTATTCTCAGCGTCTCCTCTCTGTGCGGATCTTCGTATACTGTCTCTGTCTTATGGTTTTCGTATTGTGGTTCGACGGGAATCGACGGGGGGTGGGGGGCTAAGGGCGGGTCGGAGGGGCAACGGGAGGAGGGGGGTCGACGTATCGGTCGTCGGTTCAAAACCGAAATCTACGCGGACGAAGTCGCGGGTAAAAGCTAGTGATTTATATAATTGTTGGTAATTTGCAAATGTTCAAATTAATAAATAAAAAGATGGATGATAAAACCGAAGTATGTATGTGTTACGTCCGGCGTAATAATATATTGGATGTGCCCTGTTTTTGACCTTAGCAAATGCTAATTGGTCAGGGATACGGGCTTACGATTTGATTCAGAAAGAAATTTATTTTTATACAGGGTGTCCAATTTTAATCTTACATTTAATTTATCTCGAAAAATACTACTCCGATCGAAAATTGAGTACGGTAAAACTTGAAGGGCCTGGAGGGGGACGTGCAAAAAAATTTTTTTTTTCGTTCAAAAATCCCAAATGGCGGTTTTAAAGTGGCAAACATGTTTTTTTTAAATGGAATTATACTTATTTTTTCGCATCAAAAATTTTGTCATGCCAAAACTGACAACTTTGGTAGAAAACTTTTTTCGATAAACCTTATAATTTCTAGGTTAGAACACAATTTTTCAATTGACTATTTTAGCGTTATCCAGGATGTACCACGAGGAGGTAAAGTCATCAACGTCCCATGTGTAAGTGTAAGTGTAAGTGTAAGTGTAAGTGTAAGTGTAAGTGTAAGTGTAAGTGTAAGTGTAAGTGTAAGTGTAAGTGTAAGTGTAAGTGTAAGTGTAAGTGTAAGTGTAAGTGTAAGTGTAAGTGTAAGTGTAAGTGTAAGTGTAAGTGTAAGTGTAAGTGTAAGTGTAAGTGTAAGTGTAAGTGTAAGTGTAAGTGTAAGTGTAAGTGTAAGTGTAAGTGTAAGTGTAAGTGTAAGTGTAAGTGTAAGTGTAAGTGTAAGTGTAAGTGTAAGTGTAAGTGTAAGTGTAAGCGTAAGCGTAAGTGTAAGTGTAAGTGTAAGTGTGAGTGTAAGTGTAAATGTAAGTGTGAGTGTAAGTGTAAGTTTAAGAGTAAGTGTAAGTGTAAGTGTGAGTGTGAGTGCGTGCGTGTGGAACACTCACAAACATGAGGTCTCTGCGGCTCTTCACTTCCGCAGTATAGTCTTACGAACAGTCGATGGCTTTGAGAGACGAGTTCAGGCATGCTTAAACATGAATGGTGGAATATTTGAACATCTTTAGGAAGGGTTCGGAGTACGGTCACAAAGAGGGTTTGGAGTCGAAAAATACTGCGGAAGTGACGAGCCGCAGAGACCTAATCTTTGTGAGTGTTCCACACGCACGCACTTACACTTACACTTGCACTTACACTTACTCTTAAACTTACACTTACACTCACACTTACACTCGCACTCGCACTTTCACTTACACTAACACTTACACTTACACTTACACTTACATTTACACTTACACTTACACTTACACTTACACTTACACTTACACTTACACTTACACTTACACTTACACTTACACTTACACTTACACTTACACTTACACTTACACTTACACTTACACTTACACTTACACTTACACTTACACTTACACTTACACTTACACTTACACTTACACTTACACTTACACTTACACTTACACTTACACTTACACTTACACTTACACTTACACTTACACTTACACTTACACTTACACTTACACTTACACTTACACTTACACTTACACTTACACTTACACTTACACTTACACTTACACTTACACTTACACTTACACTTACACTTACACTTACACTTACACTTACACTTACACTTACACTTACACTTACACTTACACTTACACTTACACTTACACTTACACTTAACCCCGCCACTGCCGGTCCCAAGCCCGGGACCCATCTTGCAAGAGGTGGCCGAGGGGGAGGGGGAGGAGTAACACCTCGCTATAAAAAACCTCGGTCCATCTGGCTTCGGATGGTAGCACCAAGTATGGGCCCCTGCCTCGGGTTACAGGCTAGGGGAAGAAACCCCGAAATCAAATCAAGTATGAGTGATAGGAAGAAGAAGCCATCGTTTACGGTGCAGGGGCTCGGATCCCCAGTACCGGCGCTGTCAGGGAGTGAGCAAGCGGGCTCCTGGGCGTCGTCATCTTACGACCGCAGTGCTGCAGGGGTGGGTGCTTTGGCCCCTGGAGCATCAAATGTGACAAGCAATAGCAACACGGAGAAGACATCACCGGCTAGCACGCCGGATGCTGGTGCCCGCGGGTTACTGACTGATGCGCGAGCATCTCTCAGCCAGCCCCGGGTCCAACTTACGATGTCTCGGGACACGGCCATCAGTCTCGAAGACGACAAGCTCGGAGAGCTCAAAGCTCTTCTGACGGAAACCATCAGGTTGATAAAAACGAAGCGAACTGTCCCCACGGAAGTCACGAACAACGTTAAGGAGGCCCTCGCTCTGACCGCGGAGGCCCTCACCCACCGGAAATCCTGGAAGGACGAGCAACGGAAGCTTACCCTCGATGAGGCCAGGGAATGCGGCAAGCCGCGACACCATGCACTTCGAGGAACAAACGCCCGGCACCCAGCCCACCGCTCGGGCCGGAGGAAGACAACCGCACAGGCAACAAGGGAGGTTTCACCTCAGTTAGCAGGAAAAAGAAGAAGCGCATTGGGTCATCTACCGAGGCCTCGGCCACACAACAATCTATGTCGAGCCCATCAAACCCGCAAGCCTCGCCCCCCGCGCACCGGAAAGCGAAAAGAAAAAAGGCAACAGCCCCGGGCGCCCGCGGTAATGCCTTACTGATAAAGCCCGCGCAGGGAAGGTCCTACGCGGACTTACTCAGGGACATTAAGGCCAAGGTTAACCCGGAGCAGCACCAGGCGATCATCCGCTCCATCCGCGAGACCAGGGACGGAGACATCCTACTAGAGATGGATCGCAAATCGGACAACTGCCGACCTTTCACCGAAGCGATAAAGGTGGTGGTCGGGGAACAAGGCTCGTCAAGAGTCTAGCCCCGACCCATACCATAGAGATCCGGGATATTGACTCCTCCACGGACGAGGCAGAGGTACACAACGCCCTAGTGCGAGACCTCGACGACACGGCGAACATCAAAAGAATCGGGCTTTCGAAGAACGCCTTTCGAGGGCAACGCACGGCGTTCGTAGAACTCGACGGGAAAAGCGCCCAAAAAATGCTTGCGTGCGGCCGCATAAAGGTCGGGTGGGTCATCTGCCGAATCAGGCGGCATGAGTCCATCCAGAGGTGCTACAGATGCCTCGGATATGGCCACCTGTCCAACCGATGCACTGGCCCTGACCGCCGCAAGCTGTGCTACAAGTGTGGCGAAGCGGACCACAAAGCAGTGGCATGCAACCGACCACCAAGCTGCATACTCTGTGCGGCAACCGAGAACCAAGGGCTCGACACCGATCACGTGCCCGGAGCGGGACGGTGCGCAGCATATCGAAGCGCGATGAAAGGAGTATCCACCGGTCAGAGATGACGACCTTTTTGCAATGTAACTTGGCAAGGGGGTGGACTGCTCAGGCGTTACTGCACCAGTTCATCTCCGATAACCCCATCGACATCTGTATCATATCAGAGCAGTACACGAACCTACCGAAGGCATCATGGCTCTCTGACACGTCGAACACGGCAGCGATCTGGGTAGTTAGCCCAACCCTGCACCCAATGAGCAGCGGGCGCAGCGACGGTTTTACCTGGGCAAAGTTCCGAGACTTCACCCTGATAAGCTGCTACCTCTCGCCAAATCAAGGCATCCTGGCATTCAAACGCAAGCTCGCCGATCTCGAGGACACCATTCGGCGTATTGGCGGCGAAGTTATCGTGGCCGGTGACTTCAATGCCAAGTCGACAGAGTGGGGAATGGAGTGGAGCGATACCAGAGGAAACGAGCTGGCAGACATGGCCGCACGACTCGACCTGACCACGCTGAACGAGGGAAACGTTTCCACCTTTAGAAGACTGGGCTGCCGAGAGTCGATCCTCGACATCACTTTCGCCTCACCGGAGACCGCTGCGGACGTATGGGATTGGAGGGTCCTGGAGGATTATAACTCCAGCGACCACCAATATATTCAGTTCTCGACCGGCACCGTGCCGACCAACGGCACGAGACAGAAAGAAGAGCGGCGACGATGGAACGATCGGAAGCTGAATGAGACAAAACTCATCAACTCCCTAAAGAACCAGGCACAACAACACGCCTGCGAACCAGCCGATACGAGGCAAGACGTAGAGAATCTCGTGGAAAAAACAATGGCTGCCATCTCGACCGCTTGCGACGCTTCCATGCCAACCAGGAACACACGCGAGAAAAGGCGCGCAAACTACTGGTGGAACGATGAGATCAGTGAGCTTCGGAAAAAGTGCCTGGCGCTGCGGCGGCAGTCCGTCAGGGCCAACCGCAGGCAACAGACTGGCCAACAGGACACTCTCCTCGCCGAACTCGATAGCGCCAAGAAAACCCTGAAACGGGCGATCAAAAAAAGCAAAAACCAGTGCTGGAGAAACCTATGCGACGAGCTGGACGAGGACCCTTGGGGCAAGGCCTACCAGATCGCAGTCAAGGGCCTGGGCAAGCAAAGCCACATACCTCCTATGGAGCCAGCTACCATCGAAAGGATCATCGGCGATCTCTTCCCCCAGCATCCACGGAGGATACCTAGAGGAAACTCGTCGACCGCGCGCGGACCGCCCTTCACAACGGCAGAGCTCCAGGACGCTGCCAAGTCCTTGAAACCAGGCAGAGCACCTGGTCCGGACGGCATCCCTGTCAACGCCATCAAGTGTATATCCAGGGAGTACCCCGAGATACTCCTTACTATGTACAACGCATGCCTCGCAACAGGCACATTCAGCCGCCGATGGAAGCGCCAACGACTTGTTCTTCTGGACAAAGGGAAGGGTCCACCAGTGACGTCTTCATCGTATAGGCCGCTCTGCTTGCTGGACGTCACAGGCAAGCTCCTAGAAAAAATGATCAAAGGACGCCTTACGGAGGCAATAGACAAAGCCGGAGGTCTATCGAGCAATCAGCACGGCTTCCGCAAGAAGAAATCGACAATCACCGCGATTGATCAGGCCATCTCCATAGTGAAGAAAGCCTGGTCTGGCAGCTACCAAACCAAAAAGGCGTGCATACTGCTCACCTTCGACGTGCAGAACGCGTTTAACTCTGTGGGCTGGGAAGACATACTGGACGCGCTGAAGACTGACTTCAGCATCGACCAGTATATCCTCGACATAGTGGACGATTACTTCCGAGATCGCCTCCTCGAGTATGACACAACGGATGGAGCCCGAACGATGGAGGTCACTGCCGGTGTCCCGCAGAGGGCAGTCCTGGGCCCTGAGTTCTGGAACATAAGATACGACGACCTGCTGGCCACTAACTTTATGCGCGAAACACATCTAGTCGGATACGCCGATGACATTGCCGGTATTGTCATCGCGGACAGCACCGAGGACGCACGGCGGAAAATTGGCCACCTGGTCAGACGAATAGGTGCCTGGCTAGGTAGCCATGGGCTCAAGCTAGCAGCCAGCAAGACGGAGATGGTGGTCCTCACGAGGCAACGTTGGTTTGAGAAACCCTTCGCAATAAACATCGGCGAAGCGCTCGTCGAGGCCGAAAGATCGGTCCGGTATCTCGGCCTCCAGCTCGACGAGAATCTAACCTTCGGAGAACACATACAACGAACAGCTGACAAAGCCAACGGTGCCGCGGCCAAGCTCTCGAGGATCATGAAAAACATCGGGGGCCCGCGCTACGCGAAACGGAGGCTACTGATGAGTACCGTAAACTCCATCATCCTGTACGGTGCAGAAATCTGGGCGGATCAACTCGCGTACGAAAGTCATCGGCGCAAACTGGCTGCAGTGCAAAGACGCGCCGCCCTCCGAGTCGCTTGTGCATATCGCACGGTCTCGGAATCAGCGATTCTGGTAGTCGCTAAGACGCCCCCCATCGACCTCTTGGCCAAGGAGCGAAGGAGTCTCCACCGAGTGCGGACAGCGAATCCCCTGGTCGACGGCGCCAGGGAACTCGAACGAGCGAAGACCATTGGAGAATGGGAGCACAGGTGGCAGAATAGCGAAACCGGAAGGTGGACGGCTAAACTTATACCCAGCTTAAGGACCTGGATCAGATGCGAGCACGTAGACACCAACTTCTACTTAACACAGCTCCTCACGGGCCACGGCGCCTTTAACGCGTACCTGCACCGAATGGGCCTCATCGACAGCCCACTGTGCAGCTATTGCCCGACCAAACTCGACGACGCTCAAAACACTTTCTTTCACTGCGACAGATGGGCGGAAGAACGAAGAGCAGCAACAGATGCAATCGGAGAATCCCTGCACCCTGAGAATCTGGTCCCCCACATGATCGGCTCCAAGCCGAAATGGGAGGCCATTATGAAATTCGCGGAGGAGGTGCTGAAGGCCAAGAGGCTCGAGCAGCAACCAACGAGGGCGGGCGCTTAGGGGCGCAATCAGGGGTTGGACTGAAGTAATGCGAAAGCGGTTTCCGGTCTAACCTCCTTCACCACCGTGAAGGAAGGCAGAGGGATGTTTTTAGTCAGTAAAAATCTGACACTACCAACAACACAACAACTCTTGTTGGTGTCTTTTCGAAGATTTTTGAACCTCTGAAAAAAAAAAAAACTTACACTTACACTTACACTTACACTTACACTTACACTTACACTTACACTTACACTTACACTTACACTTACACTTACACTTACACTTACACTTACACTTACACTTACACTTACACTTACACTTACACTTACACTTACACTTACACTTACACTTACACTTACACTTACACTTACACTTACACTTACACTTACACTTACACTTACACTTACACTTACACTTACACTTACACTTACACTTACACTTACACTTACACTTACACTTACACTTACACTTACACTTACACTTACACTTACACTTACACTTACACTTACACTTACACTTACACTTACACTTACACTTACACTTACACTTACACTTACACTTACACTTACACTTACACTTACACTTACACTTACACTTACACTTACACTTACACTTACATTTACACTTACCCTTACACTTACACTTACACTTACACTTACACTTACACTTACACTTACACTTACACTTGCACTTACACTTACACTTACACTTACACTCACACTCACACTCACACTCACACTCACACTTACACTTACACTTACACTTACACTTACACTTACACTTACACTTACACTTACACTTACACTTACACTTACACTTACACTTACACTTACACTTACACTTACACTTACACTTACACTTACACTTACACTTACACTTACACTTACACTTACACTTACACTTACACTTACACTTACACTTACACTTACACTTACACTTACACTTACACTTACACTTACACTTACACTTACACTTACACTTACACTTACACTTACACTTACACTTACACTTACACTTACACTTACACTTACCCTTACACTTACACTTACACTTACACTTACACTTACACTTGCACTTACACTTACACTTACACTTACACTTACACTCACACTCACACTCACACTTACACTTACACTTACACTTACACTTACACTTACACTTACACTTACACTTACACTTACACTTACACTTACACTTACACTTACACTTACACTTACACTTACACTTACACTTACACTTACACTTACACTTACACTTACACTTACACTTACACTTACACTTACACTTACACTTACACTTACACTTACACTTACACTTACACTTACACTTACACTTACACTTACACTTACACTTACACTTACACTTACACTTACACTTACACTTACACTTACACTTACACTTACACTTACACTTACACTTACACTTACACTTACACTTACACTTACACTTACACTTACACTTACACTTACACTTACACTTACACTTACACTTACACTTACACTTACACTTACACTTACACTTACACTTACACTTACACTTACACTTACACTTACACTTACACTTACACTTACACTTACACTTACACTTACACTTACACTTACACTTACACTTACACTTACACTTACACTTACACTTACACTTACACTTACACTTACACTTACACTTACACTTACACTTACACTTACACTTACACTTACACTTACACTTACACTTACACTTACACTTACACTTACACTTACACTTACACTTACACTTACACTTACACTTACACTTACACTTACACTTACACTTACACTTACACTTACACTTACACTTACACTTACACTTACACTTACACTTACACTTACACTTACACTTACACTTACACTTATACTTACACTTACACTTACACTTACACTTACACTTACACTTACACTTACACTGACACTTACACTTACACTTACACATACACTTACACATGGGACGTTGATGACTCTACCTCCTCGTGGTACATCCTGGATAACGCTAAAATAGTCAGACCGATTACATTTCGAATCAGGCAGGTTCTACACTTCAAGTCACAGAATCTTCCGAGGACGAAATATGTTGTTTTTCAGAGAAAAATAGATCACACGTATTTTGCCGATTCGTGAATATAATTTTTTTCACGGAGTTATGATTATTTCAATCTCAAGGGTGGTTTTCCAAAAAATCCTGAATTTTTTTTTTTAATTCCTTATATTTTCGTCAATAATTGAATAATTTCGATTTTCTCTCCTGATTCTAATGTGGTTTTATGTCTTCTTTCTTAATCCATCAGGAATTCTGACAAAAGTTGAAAATTGACAAAATGGCGGCGGTTTCTTTGAAAATCTTAAAAGTCAATTTTCTCGAAAACCCCATTTTTTTTTTTCGCTGATTTTTTCCCTCAATGCTACCCATCTGAGGAAGATACTATGTGAGTTTCGTCCGGGCTTCTTTATTCGTTTGGCAATGAGACCAATTTTTCATAAACCCAAATTTTTTATTTTTCCCTGCCAAACAATGCAGGATACGCAGGAGAGTTTGGACAGGGAATGGTCCCAATAAAATTTTTCCATGAAATAAGTCGACCATATCTCACATTATAACCCATTTCCCACCGATAATGCACGAGAAAACGCTTTTTCAATTCGTTTTTTGCACAGAAATCACAGAAATTAATCCTCAAGAATTCACAAATCGATCCGAGTTCTACTTTTCCGTGATGTAGAAGAACAATTGAAACTCCAGAATGTTGGAACTTCACTTATTTCGCTTTACTGAGTGTTCAATATTATTTCGAGGCTAGAATTCAGCATGCTTATGCTTATTACATTCATGTAGTTTTTGAAAGAATTTTTTGATTGAGTGCGCAAATCTCGTGTATATTGACATTAGAAGCCATGGGTAAAACTCTGAATCCAAGTTTTTCGGTCATACGTCAAGTATGTCCCGATTTTGAAGCTGTGCACAAGAGGAAGATTTATAATGCCGGGAATAACAGATTTGTGAGACTGGATGATTTGGCTCGTGTACCAGCCCCGTTGTTTCCCAATCGTAATGTGAATTCTGATGATTGCGTTTGCAAAAATTGTTATTCTCGCTTCGCATCCAGATTTGGTGAACTCTCAAAGACCGCCGGAGAAAATGATATCGATCACGAAAACGATGACCGTGTTAAAGTAATTATTGAGCAAGAAGATGATGATGATTATAAACGTGAAGTATCGATAGATACAAAGATCCGAAAATTGAACGAAGATATAGCCATGCTTGATTTAACTGTTTCACCTTTGCGAACAGAATCGAACGTTTCAGGAAGTGATAAAACGGCTTATGTTAATAGAAAACGAAAACAACTCACAAATTCGTTTTCTGAGGCAACATCGAGTAAACTATCGAGAATCTATGATATCCCACTTCCAGAAGAGAATGTCTGTGAACAATTCATGACGAATTTCGAGTTAGCTTTAAAAAATTGTGGAACGAAATCGGAAAAGATTCGCCTTTTGACGTTGTTACCCGAAGATTTTTCGAAGAATGCAATTCTCTCAAAAATTCCTGGAGCAACGAAGTATATGGTAGATGAAGCACGGAAACTGAGAAGAGATAAAGGTATTTATCATATACCTGATCCATACAGTGGTCATTCTATCCCTGAAGAACATCAAAAACTCGTAAGAGAATATTATTTGAATGATGACTTGGATTGTTCTCGGCAAAGTCCGAATAAAAAGGACGTCATCATTATTCATGAAAACGGGGAAAAAGTGAAAAAAGTTAAACGTTTTCTGACGCGAAGCGTCAATGAAATTTACAAGCTTTTCAAAGACAAATATCGTGGAATAAATATTGGAAAATCGAAATTTTACTCATTGCGACCAAAATGGGTAATTATCGATTCGCCAAGGGAAGTTTGTATTTGCATTTACTGTGCAAATTTCGAACTTTGCCTAATCGCTCTAAAAAAAGTGATGAACGAAAAATCCACCGAGTTACAAACGATTCGCCATAAAGTATTCTCGGCTCTAATGTGTCCTTCTGCCTCTGAGAAATGCCTCCTTCAGGAATGTAAGTCTTGTCCAGGTGCTGAAGGCTTAACAATCGGGAAACTCAACATTTCAGAAGAGACAGTCTGTGAAGTAGTAACATTTGCTCTGTGGAATAAGAATGATTTAGAAAAACGAACTACATCTTTTAATTCTTTTCTGGATAAGCGAAAAGACTGGGCAATGAAAGCAAATATCCACAAATACGTGAAAGACATTCAACGGGAGGAAATCATGAGAGTAAAAGACGAAGCAAAGAGTAATTCGAAAAACTTACTCGTCCACGGGGATTTTGCAGAGAATTGGAAAAGAGTCTTGAAAGATTAAATTCAGAGTGCCTACTGGAAGAGCTCTCAAGTTTCAATTTTTACAGCAGTGTGTTATCGTGGTCCGAGAACACAAAGTTTCGCTATCGTCTCCGATGATACTAAACACGATTCTGCACATGCTGTTTTGGCAATGGATCGTATTATCGAAACTTTTGAAGAAGATACTGAGCCTGAACCGATCGAGCAAATCGCTATCATATCAGACGGAGCGCCTGCTCACTTCAAGAACAGATTCCAATTTCACGAACTATCAGAATCATCCATCAATAAAAAATGGATTTTCTCGGCAACAGGACATGGAAAAGGAGCTTGTGATGGAATCGGTGGAATCGTGAAACATTTTGCTACAGATCACAATCTGAAACATTCCCACTTGGAAGCTATCATCAATGCTGAGAATTTTGTGACTGAAGTGCAGAAGTACACTCCTGCTATTAAACTGATCCTCGTAACATCACAAGAATTGAACGACTTTCGACGAAAGAAAGCCCGAGAGTGGAGAGAGGTGCCGAGTATCCCGGGAATTCAAAAATGTCACGCATGGAAGGTGGAAGTGAATAAAAAAAATGATGTCAGAAGATCATACATGGCCAAAACCGCTAAACACGCTTGGATTCCTAAGTTATCGACGGAATCTGATGATTCCAGCTCTGACTTAGACGACTTCAACCAATAATTAGGACGTTCGAGGATAATAATATCCATGGTGTTATTGGAGGGACTAAGGACGAGAAACATCGGCCCACAGGTATAGCTTATTTTGCAAAAAACGAAATTCTTGTGCGTCATCGATGGGAAATGGGATATAATATGAGATATGGTCGACTTATTTCATGGAAAAATTTTATTGGGACCATTCCCTGTCCAAACTCTCCTGCGTATCCTGCATTGTTTGGCAGGGAAAAATAAAAAATGTGGGTTTATGAAAAATTGGTCTCATTGCCAAACGAATAAAAAAGCCCGGACGAAACTCACATAGTATCTTCCTCAGATGGGTAGCATTGAGGGAAAAAATCAGCGAAAAAAAAAAAATGGGTTTTTCGAGAAAATTGACTTTTAAGATTTTCAAAGAAACCGCCGCCATTTTGTCAATTTTCAACTTTTGTCAGAATTCCTGATGGATTAAGAAAGAAGACATAAAACCACATTAGAATCAGGAGAGAAAATCGAAATTATTCAATTATTGACGAAAATATAGGGAATTAAAAAAAAATTTCAGGATTTTTTGGAAAACCACCCTTGAGATTGAAATAATCATAACTCCGTGAAAAAAATTATATTCACGAATCGGCAAAATACGTGTGATCTATTTTTCTCTGAAAAACAACATATTTCGTCCTCGGAAGATTCTGTGACTTGAAGTGTAGAACCTGCCTGATTCGAAATGGAATCGATCGTCAATTGAAAAATTGTGTTCTAACCTAGAAATTATAAGGTTTATCGAAAAAAGTTTTCTACAAAAGTTGTTAGTTTTGACATGACAACATTTTTGATGCGAAAAAATAAGTATAGTTCTATTTAAAAAAAAACATGTTTGCCACCTTAAAACCGCCATTTGGGATTTTCGACCGAAAAAAAAAAATTTTTTGTACGTCCCCCTCCAGGCCCTTCAAGTTTTGCTGTACTCAATTTTCGATCGGAGTAGTATTTTTTGAGATAAATTAAATGTAAGATTAAAATTGGACACCCTGTATATTCGAATTTCGGAAAAAAATCGAATTTTTGCAAAATTTCAAAAAATAAAATAAAAATATTAGGAACGCGCTATCCACTCCAATTTTATGAAAAAAGTTCTTCAGTTTCAATAGAGTATCCGGGAGAACAATGTCATCCAAATAAAAAGGGGACAAATAGCAGTCACCTCTTGATAAAAATAGTATGGAGGAGTCTAAAAAATCTAAAAAAAATTAGTGAGGTCGTAAGATCCAAAGGATACTAAAGAAAAATCATCGTTCACATCGGGGGATAGGAGGGTTTCAGTTCGGTGAATTGCGAAATTTTGCCCCATATATACATATCCAGAACACGACTTGCCTGTTCCGATGACTGAATGATAAAATAAAAATTCTTATGACTACCATCTTAGATAAACGTATTATGGATCAAAATTCATCGAATCCACGTATGTCAGAATAGCCGAGTGGGTAGCGAGGTAGATAGATAGGTTAGGTAGGTAGGCAAGTTCCGTAGGTCGTGAGTTCGAACCCCGTAACGGCGATTCTACGAAGAATATACCGAATTCTTGGACGACTTTTTTTTTTTTAATGTCAATCAATTTTATTAATTTCACTTTGTGTAAAAATGTATATTCTATAATAAATTACTTTTTTATAATTAATATATAATCTGGCCACCCTACGTGGGATGGGATATCCATTGAATATATATATATTTTGCATGTACGCGATGTATATGCAATGTTTATGTAATGTACGTAAAAAAGTGTCTCCTTTGCTGATACAATGGATATTGTTATGTCGCAAGTTTAATCGTGGATTAATTAATTACGGTACGAGGGACTGGTTCGCGCTTCAGAACACGGTTGTGAAAGAAAAGACTCGGTTTACACTTTAGAACGAGTTAGAAGACGTTTATTTCGTACAAGAGGTCGGACGGATGGTCCCGGCGTGGACACGGTACAATGTTGCCGTATGGCACTGTTAGATGTACACTCAGATATAGACTGACTGGCGCTGGTCGGGAGACGGTCTTTTATAGTGAATAGGGCCCAGCTGGGAATAGTGTGGAATAATCTGGAAAAAGAAGGAATTCGAATGTTCGGGGTCGTGGAAGCGGACTCGAACATTCTGGATGTCGATGTTTCGAGAAATGGGACGTGTTGAGGCGAAGTGACTGCATGGGTTTACGCAGATGGGAAGCTACAGCTATACGCAGTAGGGGACATCGTTACATCTCCCCCCTTATTTAAGAAAATCCATGTTACAAAAAATGGATTTTCTTAGATTTTATAACGATTGTTACTACGTCTATTGGTGTGTCTTACAGAAGAGTGAGTGTTATGAGATCGATCTAGGTGAGCCAGTGCTACTAGTTCGTCCTGCGGATATTGTACTTCATAATTACTATGATCGCTAGTATTATTGTGAAAACAATTGTTGTGAACGTTGATTCAAGGCGAAAAAGTACATGACATGATTTTTCCAATTATCTTACCGAGACAATTACACAATCCAAACTTAAAGCCTAGTAGAGACATTACAATTCCGATACACGCATATTCCAAGTATCTTAGTCCGTCATAGGCTTCTTCGAACAGAGTTTTATTACGTTTATGATTTCCAATTTTTTCGGCTTCTTCCGATATTTCATCGAGAGTTTGTCCGAGGGATTTCAGTTGGGTTAGATCTATATGAGTTGGTCTTCCTAGCGTAGTTAACTGTAAATCTTCCATTGATATTGAATGGTTGCGCAATATGTCGTCGAGTTTCGGTGTGTTAAGTGTTTTATTGGATATTACATCTGTAGTTTGTGTGATTCGCTTATCCAGGCTGGGTCTAATGACTATATTGTCGGTTTGTCCGAGACAATCTCCAGAAATTGTTATTCGATTAGTGCCATGCAGGTTTACTTGATGTAACTTGTTATCTTCGCAGATGAGGTGAAGCGTCTCTGGGTTAGGGGAGGTGACAATCCACGAATTTCCGTTTTTTAATTGAATCCATAATGATTTGATTAGCTGGATGAATAAGATTCGGCACTGTAAGTCGGAGATGTCGCTTGGCTTTTGGAGAATAATGGATTCGCAGCTATTCGGGTTATTAATTGAATAATCGGGATTTTGTCTTTTACAAAGAAGCTTTGACGCAAGTGTTTTGCATTGAGCTAGGTCATTCTCGTTGCTAGGTGTGAACAAATTCCTCATATCATTGAGAATGACTACGGTGTCCGGTGGGTTAAGATAATAGAATGTATTACCAGAAGATTTTCGTTGAAGAATTGGTATTAGTCTGTAAGCCTTGAGCATTGTATTTTCGACTACTGGAGTTTTTATGACTTATGCAAATCGATTATGAATTATCATGACGTGTACCTCGCTAATATCAATTATTGCGGCGAAAGAAGATTCTTCCAGTGGTACAGGCGGTGTGTCACTGGAAATTGTTTGCGTTCGGCTCGCGAGAAGCGCTTTGACTAAGTCGGCTGGACTAAGAATTTGCGGGTGTACAATCCCTTGTTTTCCATCGTTAACAGCATTGAGTACGTTATTTAGATTTTCGCTATATTCGTCAATTAGGACTTGTAAAAGTGAAACTTGAGAACTAATTATTATTTCCCGCGTGTTAGTTTGTATATGTTGGCCTGCTTTCATTGCTGCCTCGCTTAGATGGTTAGAATCGTTTTTAAGTTTATTTATAGCATCGGCGAAAGTGGTTATCGTGGCTTTAACTATTGTTGTTTGGTTTTTAATTAGTTCACTTAGCCGCGCATCGTCTTTATGGACTCTATCTATCTCGTCATTAAAATATTCGGCATTTGAATTGGCTAGAGTACCAAACAGGATTTTACTAATATCCCCGATAAAATTGAATACTCCCCTTTTGGGGCGTGGAGAATAATTAATTATGTTCATAAGCCGTACCCGACGATCTTCAAGTCTTTCTAATCTTTGACGAACGATGTCTATCGCTACGGATTCTATACATGGTTTTTTTGTGGAGTTACATACGAATTCCAGCGCGTGGATGATGCTGAAGAGAGTATCGCGTTGAATGTTGATTTCCGTTAAGTCGACGTAATTAACGACGGTCCAAGTCTTGTGGTACTGTTACGTCCCCGTAACGCCACCACACAGACGCCTGAAGGGCTGCAACCCTCGAAACACGGGCGCGAGTGTATGGCCTTCTTCAAGGGGCATACAAAGATATAAGGGAGGGGATTCTTGGGCCTTCAGCTCGAAAAGATAAGATTCTTCCCACCTTTTTGCATAAAACTAAGAAGTGGGAAACGGGAAATTTTAACCAATGAGACACAAAGAAAATTTGCCCTTTCCCACCCTTACCACTAGCTTCGTAGTTGAAAGCGAAACACGTCTTAGAGAATAAGAAGGTGGGAGACGGTGTTTTCAACCAATAATAAATAAGGAAAACTACCCTCTCCAACCTTGTTAAATATTTTGTGTGGTCCCGAAATTGTATAAAAGGGCCACACACGCGTCTTTTACTCAGTTATTATTCAACCTCCGACGTCTCAACATCTCTTAAAATCATTTCGGGCCCAGTCCCAACTAATAAATATTTTTCAAGTACAATTCGAAGAAAAAGGACTCTAACTTTTGTAAGTTTCCTCTCAATCCTCTATCCAACTACCAAATTACCCCTTGTGAGTAACGCGTACCCACGCGGACTCACATCCTTCCAACTCCGAGAGTAACGCGTACCCACGCGGACTCTCATCTCCTTAACCCGAAGGTAACGCGTACCCACGCGGACCTTCATAAAATCCAAATCCGAGAGTAACGCGTACCCACGCGGACTCTCATCCTAAATCACGGGAGTAACGCGTACCCACGCGGACTCCCATTCTTTTTACTAATTAAATTAACATTAGTTTTAGATATAAAGGTAACGCGTACCCACGCGGACCTTTATCACACACACTAACCCACACATACATTTTATATTTCTCTCTCAATAAATATTTTAATACATTTTAATAAAAATAACGCTTTATCAAATCGTCAGCCCGTATCCCTGACCAATTAGCATTTGCTAAGGTCAAAAACAGGGCAATTCTAAGATATTGTTACCCCAGACGTAACAGTACATTACCACGTTTCCTAGGTGTTCCATGTAGACAGATCCAATTACTGGTTCGATCTCGTACACTTCGGATCCGGTGCAGCTCAAGCTAACCAAAAGGAGTAAAAGCAGCATCTTTCCCTGTACAGAGACAATGTTTAGTTTCTATAATAAGGTTTTAATTTATTAACATGAATCAGTTTTCTCCTATTTCGCAGCAATATTTCATAATTCACTTCAGACGTCTTATCGAGAATTATTGCTGGGCCTTCCCACTTGGGGGCTAGCGGAGATTTATCTCGTTCTTGAGCTACAAGAACTTCATCGCCTTTATTGAAGATAGGTACGCTACGTTGTATATAAGCGTCTTGATAAGTTTTTGAACGTTCTTTTGCAGCGAGAAGGTGGTCGCGTCCTTTTTTTAATATTCGATCGTGGTCAGTACGAAGTCCTTCAAAGTACTCATCGATTGTAGCATTGGTCCGGTGAATGGGGATGCTGTTCGGGATGTTTGGTTTCCGTCCGAACTGCATCTCGAAGGGTGTGAGTCCAATGCCTTCCTGTTTTGCTGAATTATATGCCACGGAAACGAATTTCAATTTCTTATCCCAATCCTCGCGTCGATCGTGGATGAGAGCTTTTATTTGTTCCTTGATTGGTCCATGGGCTCTTTCAAGGCTTCCGTTACTTTGTGGGTGGAACGTAGTTGTTGTCATATGCGAAATCTTGAAAAGTTTTTCCATATGCTTGAATGTCTGGCTGATAAAATTTCGTCCTCCATCAGTTAGAATTTTCTTCGGTGCGCCGTGGATGTAAATAAAGTGTTCGACGAGGGCATCGACCGTTGCTTTAGCGTCTTGAGTCTTGAGTGGGATGAGCGTGATAAATTCCGTTAACTGGTCCTGTACTGATAAGATGTATTTGTAGCCATCGCTAGATTCCGGAAGAGGTCCTACAAGGTCCAGTGCAATTTTGTCATTTGGTCGCTCAGGTGTATCCGTAATTACCGCCTCTGCCTGTGGACGGACACGAACTAGCTTGATCCTTTGGCAGGTATCGCATCGGCGGATATAATCTTCGACGTCCCTCTGCATGTTGGGCCAGGTAGCGACAGCCTTAATGCGATCGAGGGTCTTGGCTATTCCAAAGTGTCCGGCAGCCTGAGTGCCATGGTGTTCCTTTATAATGCGTTGCCGATCTTCTTCAGTACCTGGCTCGTGAATTTTCCTGTCGTAAAAATATAATGTCGGTCGGTGATCCTTTTTTGACCAGATGAAATTAATCATCTGTTTTAATCGAGACTTAATGGCAGGGTGAATACTCAAGTACTCGCAACCCAGATAAATCTTAGTTGGTTCATCGACTCGCATTAGCGTGTCTGCTAAACGATTGAACCAGTTGATTCCATCTTCTGAAAAATCAACATGTAAGTCGTGCTCATGCTCTGATGGAGAATCTGTTATTTTTAATTTCTTTATATTTTTCGGCGGCGTTTGTTCGCTTATTTCCGGAACACACGGATTGTTTCGCGTAAGTTCGAATTCCATGTAAATTGGTAAATTCACGTTGTCGCGGTCCTCTTCGTGTTCTTCTTCGTCTTCTTCTTCTTCTTCTTCTTCTTCTTCTTCTTCTTCTTCTTCTTTCGATGGGTCCCTTTGTTGCTCGGCTTGTCTACGGGTCGTAACCGCATAGATGCGAGAGAGAGCATCAGCGTCTGTATTGAGTGAACCTTTTTTGTAGATGGGCTCGTACTCGTATTCTTCTAATTTCAATCGGAGTCGCATGAGACGGCTGTTGGTTGGAGGGTCGGTGGCTTTCAGGATCCATATTAATGGTTTATGATCGGTGACGATTTTAAATTGTTTTCCGTACAAATATTGACGAAAATGTTTTGTAGCCCATGCTATAGCCAGCATTTCCCTCTCTGTAGTAGAGTACCGCTGTTCTGCTTTATTGAGGGTGCGTGACGCATAAGCAAATGGTCGGTCCTTGCCGATCGGTCCCTGCGATAACACTGCACCGATTGCGTGGTTGCTGGCGTCGGTGGTTAATACAAAGTCTCGCGTAAAGTCTGGATATTGTAACACGGGGGCGGTCGTTAAGGCAACGCGCAACGTCTAGAATGCCTGTTCTTGTTTCTCTGTCCAAGTCCAGGTACATTCCTTTTTCAATAGTTCGGTTAACGGTTTAGCGGTTCTGCTGAAATCTTTAATAAATTTTCGATAATATCCTGCGAGTCCGAGAAATCGTTTTATTTGTTTAGGATCACGTGGTGTCGGAAAATTTTTCACTGCATTAATTTTATCCGGATTGGGTTTCACTCCCTCTTTTGATATTACATGGCCCAGAAATTCTAATTCCGGACGTAGGAATTCGCACTTATCCGGTTGCAGTTTTAGGTCTGATTCACGTAATCGATTAAACACATCCACTAGTTTTTTATTATGTTCCTCGAGGGTATTACCGTAAATGATTATATCGTCCAGGTAAACAAAGCACGTATTACCGATTAATCCCCGAAGAGCGTTATTCATCATTCGCTGAAACGTTGGTGGCGCATTTTTTAATCCAAAAGGCATTCTATTGTAATGGTAATGCCCGGATGGTGTTGAGAACGCCGTCTTCTGCTTGTCCCGTTCATCCATTAGTATTTGATGAAATCCAGATGCCAAGTCGAATGCCGAAAAGTATTTTGCTCTTCCGAGCTGATCCAAGATTTCGTCGATACAAGGAAGCGGACAGGCGTCGTGCGCCGTCTTCTCGTTAAGTTTCCGGAAATCGATTACGATTCTCCATTTCTTTTTTCCGGACGCATCCGTTTTCTTTGGCACAACCCACAAGGGTGAGTTGTATGGGGATTCACTTGGCTCGATTAATTTCTTTTCGAGCATCTCATTCACTTGACGATCGATTTCCTCCTTATGCGCCGGCGGGTATCTATATTGCTTAACGTTTATTGGTACGTCATCGCTCGTGATAATGCGGTGTTTTACCGCTTTCGTACCTGGCAAGGGATCACCAGGTAAAGCAAATACATCAGGATATGACGAAACAATATCCCACAACTGTTCGGCTATCTCAGGTGGCACGTGCTGTAGGCGCACGTTCTCTTTGAGTTGTTGCAGTCTTTCTGCTACATTCTGTTGCACAACGTGGTGGACTCCCGCTACGCCTGTCGGTGCGTCTTGGCGCTCCTCCTCAGGTAAAAAAGGTTTTATTGGGGTCCCTCGTAGCATGTCCATTTTCACCACAGCTGTTTCTTCCGAGTCGTTAATAACAGGCACACGGGCTACGTAGTCCCTGGCTATGTAAACACAGGGCACTATTGAATCTGGATTTTCTTCGTCCGTAATCGCTGGTCCGCTTGAAACATTAGTTGGCACATCAATCCAATAAATTGTTCTCGGTGGTACCGTAACGGTTAGTGGCTCAAATTCTAATCTTTTACTGTTAAGTTGAAGAAAGTTCTCCTTCTCGATCCCGATATATGTTTGATATTTCTCCATGAATAGAATGCCGATTAGTCCGTCTTCTTCGAGCGGGAAATTATTTGGGATTACATGGAAAATGTGTTTTTCTTCTTCGTATTCAAGCACTGCGACGAATAACGAATGGTGTAAATCATTTCCCATCTTAAATTCTGTGTTGACGTTTCTATCTACCATTGCTGTTTCCATGAGGCTGTCTTCTTTTATTAAATTTATGGCGGCACCGGTATCTAACAAATATCTCCCTGACCCTCGCACGTCTCGTATTTGTAATTTGACGACCCGTTTCTTTGACCCAATGGTGTTAACTTGAGGGGGTACATGTCGTCTTCCGGGTCCGGTTCGCTCGGCATGTGGTTTACCCGTGGTGGAGGCCGAGGTTGGGGCTGGTCTTTTCGAAAACCCGACGGTTGCGCGTACGAATTTCCCCGATGTTGTAGATCTCGTGCTTTGCTGTGGCAGTCTCGCTCTAGGTGTCCAGTTCGCCGACAGTAATTGCAGGAAACCGGCGGACGGTGACTTGGAGCTGATGGGGCTGGTGGCGGGCACGATGGTCGATGATTGACGTTCGTATTTCTTTCGGTGCGACGCAGATTTTGCGTCATTATCTCCCGTGTATCATCGCGCGCCTCCGCAGCTTGGGCCATCGCAATGGCTTCCCGAATGTTTTCCGGTCTTTGGGAACGGACTTCAGTGGAAATTTCCTTGCGAAGGGCCAACAAAAATTGATCGAGGCCTTGTTCCCGTTCGTATTCCATTAGAAATTTTCGTTTTGCTTCGTCTGCGGTCGAATTTGCGATAACGGCCAATACTTGGTTGTGCGCTTCAAGGTATCGGTTGGTAAATCTGGAAACGCTTTCATTTCTGTCTTGGAATATTCGTGAACGTTTATCGCGGAAAACACTGACCGGTAACAAATTTCCATAAAGGATTCGAAGGGCACCATATAATTGATCGTAAGAACATGTATTGTACTCGTTTAATTCGCGTTCGGCCTTGCCAACTATTTTCTTTGCAATAACTAAACGACGGAAGTAATCCGGACGCGAAACTTGTGACCGCACATCCTCGATTGAACTGATGAATGCTTCGACACCACAATTTTTACCGTTAAATTCTTTTACGAGTTCTATTGCCTCGCGGGGCTCTAGCATGTCCAATTGCTCTGATATGACACTCGCGGCACTCGATATTTGTTTTTCTTCCACTTCTTTTAATGGATTGTCCATTTTTTTGTCCGCGAAGTTTGTCAATATTTTGTCCATACTTAATAGAGACGTGTCACTTGTGTTTATCGAACTTGTTTCAGAGTCCGTGCCAATTAATTTCGTTTCGCGGTATTGAGTAAATGAATTTTTACTCACCCAGTTATTCCGTTGTGCCAGCGTTGAATTTTTGTCTTCTACTGCGTTGTAGTGTCATCGATGCTTCCAAGTTCCCAGCGTTGTCGATCCAGTACACCCCACACTTAGCACCAGTTTGTTATGTCGCAAGTTTAATCGTGGATTAATTAATTACGGTACGAGGGACTGGTTCGCGCTTCAGAACACGGTTGTGAAAGAAAAGACGCGGTTTACACTTTAGAACGAGTTAGAAGACGTTTATTTCGTACAAGAGGTCGGACGGATGGTCCCGGCGTGGACACGGTACAATGTTGCCGTATGGCACTGTTAGATGTACACTCAGATATAGACTGACTGGCGCTGGTCGGGAGACGGTCTTTTATAGTGAATAGGGCCCAGCTGGGAATAGTGTGGAATAATCTGGAAAAAGAAGGAATTCGAATGTTCGGGGTCGTGGAAGCGGACTCGAACATTCTGGATGTCGATGTTTCGAGAAATGGGACGTGTTGAGGCGAAGTGACTGCATGGGTTTACGCAGATGGGAAGCTACAGCTATACGCAGTAGGGGACATCGTTACAATATACATTAGATATAATTTGGAGCTTATTGGTATATACATTGGATATCCAATATCCTCACATGTATATGGGGTATTCCTGGGAATTTCGGCATCTTCGGACAGTTAGGTCGAAATTTTTGCCCCCCAATTTTTTTCATTAATATGTGTTGAAAATAAAGAGACACGTATTTCAGCGTTTTTTATTTTGAGCCCCCACTTTTGAAATACAGTCAAATGAAGTTTTTGAAGTATTGACCACATTCGGTCATTCAAATCGATATATCTCAGCAACGGTTGGTGATAACTCAAAAAACCACAGGTGTTTTTTTTTCTTTTTGAACGCGTTATACATTGAAAACATTAACGATTTTGATGCACAAATTCAACAATTATTTATAAACAATTTAAAATTAAAAATGAAATTAAACAAAAAACGCACTTTTAATTTTTTAAATGTATTTTTTTTTTAATTCCTTGAACAAAAACGAAAATTTAGCCACCTTGAACTTTTTAGGCCGACGCTTCGTTCGGAAGTTATAGATTTTTTTGTCACAAAAAACCCGTAAATTTACGTATTTTATTAGAAAAAATTTGCATGAAAAAAAAGTACCCTTAATTATTGAAATTGATTTTTTTTCAAATTCCTTGGATGAAAAGAAAAATTTTGAGACCCGGCCGGACTTGGGCCGACGTTTCGTTCGAAAGTTATAGCTTTTTTTGTCATAAAAAACCGGTAAATATAGGGTATTTTATTAGTAAAAAATTGCATGAAGAAAAAAGTACCCTTAATTATTGGAATTGATTTTTTTTCAAATTCCTTGGACGAAAAGAACAATTTTGAGACCCGGCCGGACTTGGGCCGACGTTTCGTTCGAAAGTTATAGGTTTATTCTTAACAACCGGGTAAACATTTAGGGGTTTTTTGTGACAAAAAAATCTATAACTCCCGAACGAAGCGTTGGCCCAAAAAGTTCAAGGTGGCTAAATTTTCGTTTTTGTTCAAAAAATTAAAAAAAAAATACATTTCAAAAATTAAGGGTACATTTTTTGTTTTATTTCATTTTTAATTTTGAATTGCTTATAACTTATTGTTGAATTTGTGCAACATAATCGTAAATGTTCTCATTGTATAAAGCGTTCAAAAACGAAAAAAAAACACCTGTGGTTTTTTGAGGTATCACTAACCGTTGCTGAGATATATCGATTAGAATGACTGAATGTGGTCAATACTTCAAAAACTTCATTTGACTGTATTTCAAAAGTGGGGGCTCAAAATAAAAAACGCCGCAATACGTGTCTCTTTATTTTCAACACATATTGAAGAAAAAAATTGGGGACCAAAAATTTTGACCCAACTGTCCGAAGTTGCCGAAATTCCCAGGAATACCCCATATACATTGGACATTGGATGTATGTCGAAATGCTATATGGGACTGATCATCGCCTCCTTGAACGAGTTAGGCGTATTATACTCTGCAAAATCAACCACATACCTTGCTGGCAGCTTGATGTTGCGTCGATACCGCAACTGTCTAGCCTGATTAGGCTGTTCGAGATCTTCTCGTTGCGCCAGCGCCGTAACTAGGAATAGAAGGCAAGGGGGGCTCGGAGGGGCTCGTATAAATAGAGGGGTAAGGGGTACGGGGTAGGGCGAGGGGGGGGGGGGGGGGGGGGGGAGGGGTTGTGTATGTATACGTAAATGTATATGAGGGATTCCACGTGAAACCGGCCACTTCTGACCCGACCGGTGTTCGATTTGGATGAAATTTTTTTTCCTCAAAGTACATGATGACGACAACATTCGACAATTTTTTTAAATTTTTGCCGGCCTTATTTATTTAGTTATGAA
This sequence comes from Sussaba pulchella, assembly GCA_963971145.1. NCBI lineage: Eukaryota > Metazoa > Arthropoda > Insecta > Hymenoptera > Ichneumonidae > Sussaba > Sussaba pulchella. Next base: position 28,912 of record CAXAQZ010000227.1, read on the forward strand.
TTTTTTTAAAAGTCGTCAACCGATTTTTCAACTGCAAATATCTCCAAGGCAAAATATCCAAATTTAATCGCTCGCACGTCAAAATATGCGGAATAAGGTCATCTTTTAGAAAAAAATATTAAAATTTTTTTTTACTGTTATATATATTACTTTTTTTACATCTAAATTGCTAAAATCGACTTTCTGAAAAAACACCATCGTTTTTTTTTCGAAATTTTTTATCCAGATTCCTTGTCCGATTGTCGAAATTTTGAGCCCTGAGTGAGAGTGGCAAATTCATATTTACTATTTTTTCACGAATTTCAAAGTTTATCGAAATTGGAAAACTACAAACTTCAATGAATATTCCACGAGTGTAGATAAAAATTAAAGTCAAAATCATTCATTTTCGAGTCGAGCAATTCGATTAATCAATTTATTCAGGTTTAAATTATCGTAAAAGATTTCGATTCGGCAGAAGATGAATAATTTTTTACGTGAACTCTTTTGTTCGGTTCTGGAATTATGTGATGTATTCTCTGTGTTTCTGGTATCCGTTTGGCCGCTCTAGAATGTGATTTGAGTTGTTTGCCAGCTGCTTCATAATCCGCTTGAGGTGAAAATTTGACCTCTATATTTGGCAATGTGATTGATCTTGAAGCCCATTCGAAGAACTCGTGCGGGGTAGGTATTTGTTGATTCGATGGTAATTGCAAACTTGCTCGGGCTGCCAATCTTTTTACCCTTCCTCCCACACCTCCGAACGGCCCTTTACCTTGAGTGGTCGTGAAAAAATGCCACTCCGTTTGAATCCTGAAATCTTCTTCATGGTGATATAAGTTGACGAAGTTAGTATAATTTTCAAATTGCTGCGGTGCACCATCCGAAAAATAATAAACTCTAATCGGCGTCGATAGTGTCCTAGCAAAGTTTCTAATAATTTTACAGTATACGTGGACAGCTATTTCATTATGGTGGTTGCAGTCCGATAATATTACCAAGCTGCGGTGATTGAGCATTCCGTCTCGAGTAAATCACGACCGGAAATATCGTTGCTTAGTTATTATTCCAGTGAAATCCTGGTGCGGTATCTTGGACGACAAACGCGTCATTTTCCGCGAAATCGCAAACAACTAAATATTCATCTTCTGCCGAATCGAAATCTTTTACGATCATTTAAACCTGAATAAATTGATTAATCGAATTGCTTGACTCGAAAATGAATGATTTTGACTTCAATTGTTATCTACACTCGTGGAATATTCATTGAAGTTTGTAGTTTTCCAATTTCAATAAACTTTAAAATTCGTGAAAAAATAGTAAATATGAATTTGCCACTCTCACTCAGGGCTCAAAATTTCGACAATCGGACAAGGAATCTGGATAAAAAATTTCGAAAAAAAAACGATGGTGTTTTTTCAGAAAGTCGATTTTAGTAATTTAGATGTAAAAAAAGTAATATATATAACAGTAAAAAAAAATTTTAATATTTTTTTCTAAAAGATGACCTTATTCCGCATATTTTGACGTGCGAGCGATTAAATTTGGATATCTTGCCTTGGAGATATTTGCAGTTGAAAAATCGGCTGACGACATTTTCAAGAATTCATTACTAAATAAATAATGCCGGCAAAAATCTAAAAAAATTGTCAAATGTTGTCGTCAGCATGAACTTTGAGGAAAAAAAATTTGATCCAAATCGAACACCGGTCGGGTCAGAAGTGGCCGGTTTCACGTGGAATCTCTCATATGTATGTATGTATGTATTGAAACGTTTCGAGATTTTCTGGGGGAGGCGCTCTCCGCCAGATATTCGTTCTCAGACGTTTTTATATAATTTGAGACGCGGTTTGTAAGCTATCTTATAAGCGCGTTTGATCGTGACCCGACGTGTGGCGTTTTGGATGGAATAAAATTTGCCTCAGAGTAGCTTTTGATTCACGAGTCGAGAGACTTCGAATATTGGCTCATCATCATAGGCTTGATTCGACGCGAGGGATATTAGAGACGTCCTAATTAAAGGAAAGGATGGGTGGCTGAAAGCCCGATTGCAATAATCGGGGATCAGCGTAACGATACTGACTGTTTGGTCGTTTCCCCACAACTGCAATAGTTGGCGGCGACGAGCAAACAGCCGGGCTAAATTTTTATTTAATATTTCGTCCACTCGTATTTCACCCGATATACGCGGTCTTCGTAAACGTGTTAGAAAATCGCGTATTCACGGCAGGCGTTATCGGGTAATTGATTTACGGAAGATATTTAAATGAATCTACACTCCTGATATACAGTGTGATGCTTTTATAAAGCTCAGAAACAAAACTGTATTCACGTTAAGCGTTATCAGGTAATTAATTCACGAAAAAGACTTAAACGATTCTACTGGCCTGATATACAGTGTGATGCTTTTATAAAGCTCAGAAACAAAACTGTATTCACGTTAAACGTTATCAGAGCCACAAGAGTTTGATTTTAGATCTTACGATCGTTAATAAATAATTAAAGATGCTGAGAATTAATCGTTCAGACCGAAATATGTTGCAAGGTACGTAATGGAAAAATGAAGTGCCCTCGTGGGTCCGGAATTGCTGCTTTTATACCGCGCGGGCCTTTTCGGTTGTCGCGGGAAGCGTTGCCGTGGAAGGGTTGAATTATATGGGAGTAGGGATAGGATCACGCCATGTCACGTGGCCTCTTACAAAACCCTTTTTAGGTGGGGGCGAAATTTCATGGAGTAGGGATGGGATCACGCCATGTCACGTGGTCTCTTATATAATCCTTTTTTAGGTGGGGGCGAAATTACATGGAGTAGGGATGGGATCACGCGATCGTTATATAATCGCCTGATTTTACGTGTCCGCTCGTGATTGGTTGTTGTGGTCAACCTCGTATCTCGATGTAATTTCCCCTGTCGTTAATGGTTCAATGATTTGTTTAAATAATGGAGCCATCGTTGTTTTCCTTTGTTGGTTTTCCTGCATGCTTGTATTTAGCCGGGGTGTTCGGTTTGCAGGTTTGTTTTTGTGATTGTTGTATGATTATTGATGTTTGGTTTGCAATTAATTATAATAATTAATACGGAATGCCCTGGGGCGCAATTAGGGTTTTTTGGGTGATTTATATTTAGTTGGCACACGGGCTGCTCGCTCGGTAAGGTAGTCTGGTGGGCCGGTTTGGAAAAAGGGGCGGGGCGTAGGATTTGTTCCACACCCTTTTGGCCCGCCTGCGATCTCGCTCGATATTGATATCGCGAAGTTATGGTAAGGACGGATGTGCGCGCGTCGCTTGCGTTACAATGATGTTCTCCTGGTCGTTGGAGCGGCTTAGCACCGGTTGTCCCGTTACAGTATACTAGGGCGGCTTGAAAAAAAAACTTTTTTTTTCTTTAAATCAAAATACATTCACGCCAAAGTATCTTCCATCAAGAGAATCGTGTCCAAAAATGAGCCCGATTGGACCATTTTCAAGGGTCGCGCAAGATTTTTCTAGTTTTCCCATTTGATTAACATGGGAAGGGCGTAAAGTTTCCATTCAAAAAATCGTAGCTCCGCCAATTTCATAGGTAGATTGATCCCGTTAGTCCCATTTGAAAGCTCTTGAAAAACCGCTTAAAATGGCGTGCGGACCTTTGGGATCCCATTTCAACTTTCATCAATAATTTTGTGGTTTCGTAAGAAATTATCGACGGAAGTTGCAATCGGATTTCAAAGGGCCGCACGCCATTTTAAGCGGTTTTTCAAGAGCTTTTAAATGGGACTAACGGGATCAATGTACCTATAAAATTGGCGGAGCTACGATTTTTTTAATGGACACTTTTCGTTCTTCCCATGTTAATCAAATGGGAAAACTAGAAAAATCTTGCGCGACCCCTAAAAATGGTCTGATCGGGCTCATTTTTGGACACGATTCTCTTGATGGAAGATACTTTGGCGTGAATGTATTTTGATTGAAAGAAAAAAAAAAGTTTTTTTTTCAAGCCGCCCTAATGTATTGTAACGCATTCTCCAATTATCGCTACTTCTATTTCTCTGCTTACGTTCATCCTAACAGTACCGATCCTCAAGCCTCTGCCTGCCGGACACTGCCTACACCCTTATCCAAGTCCGTTGTCCTACCTACTCATTTACGACTCTTCGCATTCCTTCCTCTCTCCCAAGATGCAACTGCCACATAAATCAACAGACCTTCGCCTTTTTCCCGTATTTCCCATTTTCCGACCATCATCATCCCTTCGCCGCTCGCTCACAACTACCTACCCTTGTACACCCATCTATGGCAGGTCTCCGAATTCCATTACCTCTCTGTTTCCTAGAACTCTCCCGCTTTCACCTTCACGACGATTTCCCGAATATCTTGCAGCTGTCCTCCCACTGCCCCAACTTTCCGACCGAACATCCCTATAAAGCCTGCTCTTTGAGCATCTACAGTCAGTCTATTTTCAGGAGTCATACGCGTAAGTTTGTAACGTGTGTCTCCGGTGGTAAAATAAACGTTTAAAGTGTCAACCGTGCCTTCCTTTCGTTATAACCGCGCTCCGTAGCCGAGTTGGCTATTCATTATTGATTTACCTCATCACATTTTTGGTGCTAAGTGTGGGGTGAGCCAATTCTACGTGGCTAGGAGCATAACGACACGAGGGCTACACGAAAGCCTAACACTGGAGCCACGGAACAAACCGGTAAGCGGAAACCCCTTTACGCAATATCGCGATACGACGCTGTTCGCGAGTGACTCAGACTCAAGTTCAACCGCTGAAAACATGTCTCTATCAAGCTTAAATCAATTGATAAAAAATACCGTGAATAAAAAACCTGATGAAAACAACAGTGTTCCCCCGGAGGACGATCAACGATCAGAACACGCGAGTGTAACGTTAGAAAACGTTTTCGACTCTCTCGAGCCTAAAGAAGCCATCGATTTAATTAAAACATTTGACGGACGTAGTGGCGGTGTCGAGGTATTCATAAGTTCGGTTGAAAGTGTGCGTAACCTAGTTGTGCGACAGGATTATTTCCGTCGTTTAATAATCGCTAAAAAGATCATTGGCGACGCGGAACGCGAGGTGAATGAATTCAATACGGACACCTACGAGCAACTGTACGAAGCTCTCCGGATATTGTACGGCAATTTGCAGCCGATCAATGTTTTTCTGGACGAGAGATCGCATACTTTCCAAGGAAAGCATGAAAGTGTTTCAAAATTTACTAACCGGTACTTAGAAATACAAAACAAGGTGCTGTCCGTCGTTTCCAATTCCATGACGGACGAGACGGAAAGACGATCAATTCTGAAATTTCAAAGGGAACAAGGTCTCGAACAATACCTGTTGGGACTTCGAAAGGAGATTTCGATGGAGGTGCGGGCACAAAGACCCGAAAACATCCGTGCGGCAATCGCAAGGGCTCAGGCTGTGGAAGCCTACGACCGCACGAGGGAACTGATGACGCGCAACCTAAACCTCGCCGACCGTAACGCTGACACGCACCATCGACCTGTAAGTACAAACAGCAAGCCACCTAATCCAGCATCAAGTCAACGAGCCTCAATAAAGTGCAATTACTGCAAAAATCTGGGACATCTGGAAGCTGTGTGCCGCAAAAAGATGTTCAATACGCAGAGAGTACCGGACAACTCGATGCATCCGACGGGTTTTCACGAGCGCCAGCAGGTACCTCGCCCCCCTTTTCCCCCACGCGTCCACCACGTGCAAAAGGGAACGAGAGCGTTGGAAAGGGACGAGAATATGTCCCGCAGGTCAACGCAATCGGATCCACCAAACGAGTCGTCCGACTGCCGATGGACCACACTCGAAGAGACGGAAGATTTCTATTAGATACCGGAGCAGCAATCAGTCTCATCAAAAGAGGTATTCTCGGTGGGAAATCGCGCGTCAACAAAGGAATCAACACCGACTTTAAGATGGGCAACGACCTACATAGATCGTTGTTTATCACGGAACAAATATTCGACGGTGTGAAGCACATTTTTCACGTCGTCCCCGATGATTTTCCACTCGAAGAAGATGGGCTGATCGGCATCCCTTTTATGGAGGAATACCAGACCAACATCGGTATCGGAAAAGAAAATTATTTAGAATTGAATGCAAAACGTTTTCATTTTGAGCCCTTCACGTTTACAATTCCACCAAGAGCAATTTATTGGATAAAAGTGCCGACGAATGTTTCCAACGGATCAGCCGTCACGGCCGAAGAAGGTAATGAACCCATAGTGCCCTGTGTGTACGAAGCACGAGACTATGAAGCCCGAGTGCCCGTCATAAACGACTCGGAAGACCCAAAACGGGTAACGATAAACCTTTTGCGTGGGATCCCACTAAGGAAACTCATCCCTTCACTGTCGGAGGAGCGCCAAGACGCACTGGCAGACGCAGCAAAGATTTGTCATGTTAGCGAGCAGAATTCCGCAGAAAGAATTCAAAAACTTAAGGAAAACGTGCGGTTGGAGCACGCGCCTCCAGAACAAGCGGAACAGGTATGGGACATAATCTCATCCTATCCTGACGTCTTCGCGCTACCTGGCGACCCCTTGCCAGGTACAAGGACAGTGAAACACCGCATTATTACGAACGACGACGTGCCAATAAACGTCAAGCAATACCGGTACCCTCCAGTGCATAAGGAGGAGATCGACCGGCAGGTCAACGAAATGCTACAGCAAAAACTCGTTGAACCAAGCGACTCGCCATACAACGCCCCGCTGTGGGTAGTCCCGAAGAAACCCGATGCATCCGGAAAAAAGAAGTGGAGGATCGTCATCGACTTTAGAAAACTAAATGAGAAGACCGCCCACGACGCGTACCCTCTTCCGTGTATCGACGAAATTCTGGATCAACTAGGCCGAGCGAAATACTTCTCAGCATTTGACTTGGCATCCGGATTTCACCAGATACCAATGGACGAGCGAGATAAACACAAAACAGCATTCTCCACGCCATCCGGACACTACCATTACAATAGGATGCCCTTTGGATTAAAGAATGCCCCACCAACGTTTCAACGGATGATGAATAACGCTCTCCGCGGCCTCATTGGTAATACGTGTTTCGTGTATTTAGATGACATTATCATCTACGGTAACTCTCTCGAGGTTCATAATAAAAAGTTAGTGGATGTGTTCAAACGACTGCGCGAGTCTGATTTAAAACTTCAGCCGGACAAGTGTGAATTTCTTCGCCCGGAATTAGAATTTTTGGGTCACGTTATTTCCCAGGACGGAGTGAAACCGAATCCGAATAAAATAAGTGCTGTTAAAAGTTTTCCAACTCCGCGCGATCCCAAACAAATAAAGCAATTTCTCGGGCTCGCGGGATACTATCGCAAATTTATAAAAGATTTCAGTAAAACTGCCAAGCCACTAACGGAGTTATTAAAGAAGGAAAGTACCTGGACTTGGGCAGAAAAACAAGAACAGTCGTTTCAGATGCTACGCACCGCCTTAACTACCGCTCCGGTGTTACAGTACCCGGACTTTACGAAGGAATTTGTGGTGACTACTGATGCCAGTAATCATGCTGTTGGTGCAGTGCTATCGCAGGGACCGATCGGCAAGGACCGACCGGTTGCCTATGCGTCACGCACCCTTAATAAAGCGGAGCAACGGTACTCGACCACTGAAAGAGAAATGCTAGCAATAGCATGGGCAACAAAACATTTCCGTCAATATTTGTACGGAAAACAGTTTAAAATTGTCACCGACCATAAACCGCTTATTTGGATTTTGAAAGCAACGGATCCTCCAACCAACAGCCGTCTCATGCGACTTAGAATGAAACTAGAAGAATACGAGTACGAGCCCATTTACAAGAAAGGTTCACTCAACACTAATGCGGATGCGCTATCCCGCATTCACGCTGTAACGACCCGCAGACAAGCTAAGCTGCAAACGGGCCCATCGAATGGAGAAGACGAAGACGAGGACAACGAAGAAGCAAACCCCGAGCCGGTGGACGTACCCTTTTACATTGAGTTTGAGCTAGTCGACAAAAACCCATGCGTACCGGAAATAATGGAACGGGCGCCTCCGAAAAATATAAAATCTCTGAACATCGTGGACTCTCCTTCACAGAATGAGCAAGACGTGTACATCGATTTTTCTGAGGACGAGATACAGTGGTTTAATCAACTAGCGGGGAAGTTAACGGAAGTAAATGAACCCATTAAACTGTGCCTGGGTTGCAACCACCTTACGATCCACCCGGCAACGAAGTCAAGAATAAAGCAGATGATTAACTTCATCTGGTCAAAAAAAAATCATCGACCTGCACTCTACCTCTACGACGCAGAGCCCAGCGAACCGGGGACCGAAGAGGAAAGACTGCAGGTCATAAAACAACACCATGGTACGAGGGCCACCGGACACTTTGGCATAGCAAAGACCCTCGAACGAATAAAGGCCGTTGCTACCTGGCCTAACATGCAGAGGGACATCGAGGACTACATTCGTAAATGTGACACGTGCCAAAGAATCAAGCTGGTGCGCATACGGCCTCAGGCAGAAGCCGTCATTACCGACACGCCGGAAAGGCCCAACGATAAAATTGCTTTGGATCTTGTGGGTCCTATACCAGAATCGATTAAGGGGAACAAATATATTTTGTCTGTACAAGATCAGTTAACAAAATATATCACTCTCATTCCTCTGAAGACACAAGATGCCCAGTCTACCGTGAATGCTCTCGTGGAACACTACATCTACATTCACGGGGCACCAAAAAAGATTCTCACAGACGGAGGCCGCAATTTCATCAGCCAAACGTTCAAACATTTTGAAAGACTCTTCAAAATATCCCATATGACCACCACATCGTTCCATCCTCAAAGCAATGGGAGCCTGGAACGAGCTCATGGTCCCATTAAAGAACAAATCAAGTCTCTTATCCATGACCATCGCGAGGACTGGGATAGAAAACTAAAATTCGTGTCCATGGCCTATAACACGGCTAAACACGAGGGGACAAACTTCACGCCGTTCGAGATGCAATTCGGACGCAAGCCAAACGTGCCGAATAATCTGCCGCTCCATCGCACCAACGTCACCATCGACCAATATTTCGAGGGTCTCCGGACGGACCACCATCGGATCCTCAGGAAGGGTCGTGACCACCTAATAGCGGCAAAGGAAAGATACAAGGCGGTACAAGACGCAGATATACGCCGCCCCGCCCCGGTCTTCGAAATAGGTGACGAAGTACTCGTCGCTCAAGAACGGGATAAATCGCCACTCGCCCCAAAGTGGGAAGGACCAGCAATTATTACTGATCGAACTTCTGACGTCAACTACGAAATTTTACTCAGAAACAGAAAGAAAATCATTCATATAAATAAACTGAAACCTTATTTCCGATATTAATTATGTAAAAACACTTTGTGAACACACGACGCCAGATCATAGTCCGAGCTACATAGAAAATTCATTTATTTTTGTATTATATGAATTTTCTCAAATAAGGGGGGAGGTGTAACGCATTCTCCAATTATCGCTACTTCTATTTCTCTGCTTACGTTCATCCTAACAGTACCGATCCTCAAGCCTCTGCCTGCCGGACACTGCCTACACCCTTATCCAAGTCCGTTGTCCTACCTACTCATTTACGACTCTTCGCATTCCTTCCTCTCTCCCAAGATGCAACTGCCACATAAATCAACAGACCTTCGCCTTTTTCCCGTATTTCCCATTTTCCGACCATCATCATCCCTTCGCCGCTCGCTCACAACTACCTACCCTTGTACACCCATCTATGGCAGGTCTCCGAATTCCATTACCTCTCTGTTTCCTAGAACTCTCCCGCTTTCACCTTCACGACGATTTCCCGAATATCTTGCAGCTGTCCTCCCACTGCCCCAACTTTCCGACCGAACATCCCTATAAAGCCTGCTCTTTGAGCATCTACAGTCAGTCTATTTTCAGGAGTCATACGCGTAAGTTTGTAACGTGTGTCTCCGGTGGTAAAATAAACGTTTAAAGTGTCAACCGTGCCTTCCTTTCGTTATAACCGCGCTCCGTAGCCGAGTTGGCTATTCATTATTGATTTACCTCATCACAGTATACTCATTCATTTTTCTCATAAATATATTCTAATTGAAATATTATTTGAAATTGTTACGATTATAATAAGGAATCATTAAACACGTAGACATGTACCACTATTCATATGCATACTTGCATAAAATTTTCGTCGAGTGGTTACTAGTATATATTCGAATTTAAACAAACCCAGAACAAAGTAATGTGCTTTGCATATTGCAAAATGCAAAGTTGCAAGGTGCAATATGCATAGCATAAATTGCCCGTGGCATATGTTACCATCTTGGATGATAGCAATTAAAAACATGTGGTCGATAATCACGGCTGTTGTTTTGTTCATGTTCTAAAATTCAACTTTTGCGCGTCATGTACAGCGCACTCGCGACGGCGCATCAATGCGTATAGGGAGTGTGCAGCTTTGCAAGTGGCGTCATCCCGGTAGCTGTCAGTGGCAGCCACTCGACTACTCGGAAATACGAGCTGCGCTAATATTACACGTGATTTCGGATATTACAACTGCTTTTTGTGAGATTAATAAAAAAGTTAATTAATCGGTAGGTGACAACAATACTGGAATGAGGTAAATAGTGCAAACTTTATTTTTTAAAAACAACGGATATTTGTTAGTTGTGTTTGACACTGTTAAAGAATTATCGAAATTACAGGTGAGCGTCATCGTCCTGAGAACCGGATTTTCTGCAGTCACCCACACTATTCCTTTCAAAGAATCCGCAATTAATGCACTGAATTTAATTCATTAATGAAATGTGCACTGCAGATGACAGATGTTTTTGAAGGTTGCCAAGAGTTCCATCTGCACTGTAAAATGATTCATATTCGTGAAAAAATAAGTTACAAATCGTTATCTTTGTATTTAATCACGCGTAACGCCACTTACTTTACTCGTCCCACAGCTTTAATCCACTCGTCTCTTTGGGGTTTTTTATAATACAGCGTTAAAAAATAATAAAATATTAACCCTTCCAAGTTTGTACGATTGTTCGTACACCCAACAACACAACACGATAATATTGCCAACGATTATTTCAGTACAAGACAAGGGGCACTTGACACTTTGTAGTCGAACGACACAATATTTTCAACGAAAACAGCCACAATTCACGTTATTTATTTATTATTACGAAGTAGATCGAGCATTATTCCACATGCAGCTGCATACTAGTTGATACAAGTTGATAGTTGACACATTTCCAGCTAGCGCTACGCGCGGCGCCTTCGTTATTGACCCGTAAGCCCCGCCCCGCTGCACGGTCTCTATATCTATGCATGCAGCGCAGCATGAGAGATCGGTCGGTCGATGCGTAAAAACGAAACACATCGATCCTTGTCGAGGCTGGTGACTGCTGGTGACCGTCACCAGGTGACGTTAGTTAGTCAAGTCTAGTCTTTTTTGTTGTCTCTGTGAATAACAACAACGTTCGAAAATGTCAAAAAGGAAAGAAAAAGAGAAAGATTCAAGCACTTTCAATCATCTACCTTCGAAGCAACGGAAGATTTCAGATTTATGGAAGAGAAGCAGTAAGTGTGAAATTTTGAATTTGCCTAAAAATTATTATACTGCTATTTCGTGTGCAATAAGTCGATGTTTTCTTCTTCAGCCGTCACGAAATATATCCTTGTGAAAATTGTTTATTTTCATATGAACAGTTCCAGAAAACTTGCGTGAGACATTGTCATGGATTTAAATTGTCACGATTAAAAATCTGTTCGATTCGAGCTGTCGAGAGATCCCGCGTAGAGATCTACAGCGGCTGTAGTACAGCCTGCGATATTTTTGTCTGTAGATACCTGTAATAACCTGTAGTAGCATGTAGTAACCTACAGATGGTACTACATGCTACTAGAGGTTATTACAGGTTACTACAGGCCAAAATATCACAGGCTTTAGTAACTTTCTACGCGGGATATTAGTCGTTATTGAAAACCAAAATCACTAGAGATCAGGACGAGGAACTGCCGTATATATAAGAATATACACCTACGCCGTGTAGGGGAGACTGGGGTTAGTTGTAACACTTTTCGCCAAAATATAAATTTCTTCTGATTTACTGAGTATATTCATGATCTCTCTGTAACATATTGTTAATTGGTTATTCGACTGTCATCATGAATTTTTTCAATTTTTAATCACTGGAAAATAGAAAGTTATTCAACTTTGTTTTGTCTCGTGCGTAGTGTTACATTTTACCCCGCCGTGGGGTAAGAAGTAACAGCGCTGGGGCAGGTTGTAACACATTATTAGAGAGGGAAAAATAATGCGTCGATAATATAACGACTACCCAGTGAACACATGACCTTCATATGACGTCATAGATAGGTCACATAGAGGTCATAGCATTTTTACATAGATATGACATAAAAATGACTTTATTAATGACTTTGATGCGATGTCATATAGAGTATGACATCATTGTGACATAGTACTGACCCAAAATTTGACTTTTATATGACGTCATAATTGTGACTCAAATATTACGTAAATATTATATCCTATCCCTATCATACTGTGACGTCACATCAAAGTCATTAATCTATATACTATTTACGTAAGAAATTAATCATAAATTTACATAAATTACAAGTCATATTCTGACGTCAAAGTGGTATCATAATACCGTCATTTGCTTACGTAAGAAACAGCTCATATTTTTACGTAAAATTGATGTACGATGAACGTCATACTTAAGCATCAGCTTCGGGTCATTCTCTTATATACAACTGACATAATATTAATGTCACGACTGTATGAAAATACACAATGCCCTTATTTATGTATTAGTTGTATTATGTATTGATTCAATAATCGATTAGTGAAATTTCGGGTATGACGTTCTTAATTTTTACTTTTATATATAGTGTCTAAATTTCACTTATATCGCGAATTCTCTTTAAATGCAAACATTAAATATAATTTCAACATTGAACAGATCAGGATTATTATAAATAAAATGTATATACCAATTGCAAAATTAATTATTGTATTGTAATAAAGGTACAGTAACAAAATAATCACTATTTATGATTGGAAAACATAAACATTTTGACTTTACAAGGTTTGTAATAGTTATCAATTCGGGATTAATACGCTTTTTTACTAAATAAATATTTAATTCTTTAGAGTCACACGGTTTTACAAATAGCGAATCAAATTCAAATTATTTAAATTATTTTTTCATTTCGGATTAAACAGATGGTTTTTAATTTTTTAATTCATAATTTTCCAACTAGGGATTGTAAGTCATTTTTCTAATAATGTGAATTATTTCTTATGTCAGTTAAATATCACATTATTGCAAGCATTTAATAATTCTTCTTATCACCATGACATCAGAGTTATGTCATCAAAACTTCAGGTATTTTATAATCATGTCATCAAGACGTCACAGTTGTGTAAGCGTTTGGACCCAACTTTATATCAATATATTACCTCAAATTTATCCCATATGTGACGTCAGCTAAATGACAAGTAAGTCAGCTGGACGTCATATTTTTGTAAGCATCCGGTAGCATATTTACTTTCCTATGACATCAGAGATGTGTCATTCTGACGCCAGTTAAGTCATAATGATGTCAATCAGAGGTCATATTTACGTCATCTATCTTACGTAAAAATCTTACGTCAGGAAGTGGGAAATTGTGAGTCATATATGACTCATATATGACTCACATCTTACGTAAATCATGACGTGGCATGACGTCATGCTGACATTAGTTTTACATAATTGTGTTCACTGGGTAACTCGTATATTTCCTTGCAACACAACAGGAATTCAAACATTTTTTCATAAAATTAAATCGTTTATTTTGCTAAAAACAAACGTTTGTTTCCTTCTATTACATATTTTAATCGCCATATTTAAACCTTGCTCAAAGTTATGAATTTCTATAGTTATCGGCATTAATATTAATATCACGGTATTCGTATCATCAGTCTTATCGATATTTGGCAACAATCTGAATGTTTAGTTTTCTAAAGGTTCTTTTTTCCTTGTAACTAGTTTTTCATCGTATGTTATATTATTTTAAACGACTAAAAAATAATAATTCTATGACAGCATATAATATGGAATCTTCAAAGACCACACTTTCACGATCGATGGTTTTCGTTCATGGAAACATGCTCTGTCTTGTGCCAAGGGGTTCCCAAAACACAGTGAATCAGAAGGACACGTCAATGCCACTGCTAAACAAATTGAACTTTTACAACGAGAAAAAAACAATACCTCTGTCTTGACATTGATAAATGATAAAACCCTTAAAAAACGTAGATATTACGTGAGCACCATCATAAAAACGATTCGATTTTTGGTTGCAAATGAACTGGCCTTGCGCGGAAATTGGGATAGTGAAGAGAACGAAGAAAGTAGCCTTTTCAATAATCTTTTTCGATACACCCTTGAAATTGACAGCGAATTGGTCAAATGCCAGAATAGCATGCCAGCTAATGCAATGTACACGTCACCCTTGATTCAGAATGAAATTATCACCATCATGACAAAAATGCTTCGTGACAACATCGTCGAAGAAATAAAAAAATCAGATGTTGACTTTTTCACAATTTTGTTAGATGGCACGAAAGATAAAAATGGTGCGGAAATTTTGTCTTTAAAAAATTTGTGGAAACGAAGCGATCAGAATGGCTATCTGTGAGAGCTGAACGAAGAAGTAAAGGTTTCAATATTCTTTCGGCTCTTTACGATTATCGAGATGCATTTCGACAAACTTACAAGATGTTTGCTGCCATCGAAACTTTCGGCTGTAGCACCGCAATTTGCGAGAGCTCTTTTTCAGTTGTTTCCCGAATTAATATTCCATCTCGATTGTCTAAGACTACTCAGAGAATGAGGAATTTAGCTTTTCTCGCTTTCGATAACAAAAGACTTGAAAAAATACCTGTATCTCACATCCTGAAAGCTTTTGACAGTCAAAAAGCTCGAAGAATACAACTATTTTGATGTAAATTTTACGTTTATTTGTAATGAAAATGTGAAAATATATTAAATGATAAAATAGGGTTAAGTTTCGTGGTCATGAATTTTATATGATTTCTCTAATACATCATTATTATTTAGCTTCGAGCATTTATTCATTCATCTTCTTGCATGACACTAAATTTTAAGTGGGACACCGAAAATTCCTCAAATTTCATGAAGGTATGTATGTCAAAATCCATGGGTTACAACATTTTTGAGGCTGAGAAAATTTTGGGGGAGGCTTAAACATTTTAGGGGGGGCTAAGCCCCCCCTAGCCCCCCTCTGGTTACGGCTCTGGCCCAGATTCCGTAAAAATCGCGAGTCTGTGAAATGTTTTCTGTTTTTTATCTCAATAATCATGTGATGATGTTTAAAGAGCAAAAAAGGTGTTCCATCCACTTTCGTTAAAGGTTGCCACCTCGGGGTCAACGGACGGACGGATCAATTCGAATTTTCCACTGTTATTGGGGATACATTGAGGTAGCGTGGCACCCACAAACATTTGTACTTCCAGCAATATTTGCAAAATACTGGTTAATGTTCTAGAGAACCAGAAAAAGATGGATTTTTTGCATCTTCTTCCAATGGACGCGAAGGGTGAAAATACATTTTTTTTGTTCAAAACAATAATCAAACCTCATACGCAGTTCATTTCAGTTTCCAAAACTGTAAGTCGAGTTGCTATAGGATTACCGGTTCATGAGATATCGATGATCAAACGAAAACATTTTTTTTCATTCACCGGCCGATATCTCACAAGGGGAAGGCCTCAACCATGAAACTGACTTTTCAATAAAACTATCATAAATCGATAGTACATTGAAAATTATTAGACACCTGTCCCGGCGTCGTTGTAGGTGGGCCCTACTTTTATTAATATTAATTTTTTTTAATCACGGTTGCGTCGGCAGATGAACCAGGTGCCGGTCGCGTGCTATGCTCTCACTAAGCGCCGATGGCGCAGGGCGAAAGTGTAAGTCCAGCAATCATGATGTCGCTGGTTCGAATCCTGGTAATTTCATTTTTTTTTTTTTTTTTTTTCATTTCTTATTATTGCAATCGTGCTAAGAATTATTTTATAACGCTCTCCCGGTGATTTAATTTTTTTTTAATAGTTACATTAATGAAAAATGAAAATCATGCAGACATTTTTTGGATTATTTTGGTACAAAATAGTGATTTATTTTCATTCACATACTGTGCTTGAGAAAAATCTTTCCTCACTGACCTTATAAGCTCCATGAAATTTGCGTAGTACTTGTTGGAAGAAGAGAAGTTACTTGCTCCCGACCCTTTATATGAAATCGACCGTTCCGCACATGTTATCGGCAAGGCGTTGAAGGACGCTGCAATACCTGTTTTCAAAGGAGATATCCTCTCGACAAAGCAGAATCTTATTCTCTTGAAAGAGCAGCCAGATTCGGCTGCGTGTGTGTTGGTAAATGAAGAAAAAAATGTCATCGAAGTACATTCGATGTTTCCGTGATAATGACCCATGCCACACAATTTGCGGATGGTCTCCTTTCAAGTGCACAGACCCTAAGTTAAAGGTACGGAACAGTACTCAAGCCCGACGTTTGTGAAGACAAAATCTTATTACTTCTTGATTCGTGGGGAGGACATGCAAATTCGCTTATTTACCATGACCTCTTTACTAACGAATCAGACGGAGCTCGTTGTGTTTTAAATGTTTCTACGATGACTATTATTCACGAGTATGTGAATAAAAATAAATCACTATTTTGTACCAAAATAATCCAAAAAATGTCTGCATGATTTTCATTTTCCATTAATGTAACTATTTAAAAAAATTAAATCACCGGGAGAGCGTTATAAAATAATTCTTAGCACGATTGCAATAATAATTGAAAAAAAAAACAAAAAAAAAAGATGACATTACCAGGATTTGAACCAGCGATATCATAATTGCTGGGCTTACACTTTCGCCCTGCGCCATCGGCGCTTGGTGAGAGCACAGCACGCGACCGGCACCTCGTTCATCTGCCACCGCAACCGTGATTTAAAAAAATTAATAATAAATAAACTAGGGCCCACCTACAAAGACGCCGGGACAGGTGTGTAATAATTTTCAATGTACTATCGATTTATGATAGTTTTATTGAAAAGTCAGTTTCATGGTTGAGGCCTTCCCCTTGTCAGCGAAAAATTGTGATACGAAAAAAATAAAAAAATTCAAATCGAAAGTGAAGAATCAGGCTAAGTAACTGAATAAGTGAATTCTCGATCCCGTCGACAACTCTGAAGCACGGATGATTAAAAAAAAAAAAATTTCGTGACATTTTTCTTGATTGTGCCATGATTAACGGCCAGGAAAGAAATGTCATGAGATTTCAAAACTAGACATGTAAAGCTTGGAAATGCTTTTTTTATTCATCTCAATACGACAATTTTTCCTGAAGTTACAGTCACGCGAAAATCACGTTTAAACATGGAAAAATTTTCTGTTCCTTTAATTTTTTTGCCGAGTGTATATAATATAATGAACAGCTACCTGAAAGCAGATTTCAGGAAAAAACATTTTCAGCGAGGCCGTGTATATTTTATCTCGGCTAGTCTGAATATATAAAGGATGTGAAGTTTGGAATGATAATTGAAATTAATTCATTTATTAATAAAATATGATTTTTCATTTATTTTGAAAAAAAACTTTTGATCATGACATTAAAATTAAAACAGAATATTAAAACAGTAATTCTTCATTTTATACACTGCCGGAGAACATTATCAGGCTATAAACGTGCCCGTGAAGATCACTTGTCTTTCAACGTCGACAACTTTGAGATGAAAAACGCTAGGAACTTCCTGTAAGCACCCCTACAGCACAAATTATTGCATCAGCATTGCAGCGATGTTTTTAAATTGCAGTTGCAGTGAAATATTCCATCAACGCTGCATAGACATTTCTAATTTCAAATATTGTAATGTTGCACTGCAACATTGCAACAGCGTTGTAGCGACATTTCTATGTTCAATGATTACAATGGAAGCGGAACGATGTTCATGTAAGATTTGTTAGTATTGACGAGAACCATTTTTTTAAGATTTTTTCAAAGTATGGTTTCTATTTCAAAAAAACACGTTGTGCACCATAGTGCCACAATTTTAGAATTTTCAACAATTTTTTTTTCTTTTTGGATGTCCCCCTCCAAATCCTATAAGCTTCACTCGAATTATATTTCAATTGGACCTTTATTTTTCATAAAAACCGGAAGTATAAATAAAAATGAAACACCCTGTATAACTCGCGCTGATTACGATCAATCCAGGTAAAATGATATTACATAGACTTAGAATTCAAAATTTCTTTGCTTCTCATACCAATTAATGTCGTAGTAGCATGTCGAAATATGTCGCTTTTGTTGAGCGTTCCAATTTGCACATTTTTTTTACCTGAGATATAGGCCATGGGGGTTTGTGGGCCATGTTGCCCCGTCTGCGCGGCAGAAAACGAATAGGATATGAATGAAAAAACTGTCGAGATTAATGTTCAATTAATGTCAAACAACGAGATCCTTACTTCTATTTCATTGTGTATGCTTTCACTATTAGTTTAGTTGAAAATAGCACTAGGGTTTCATTATGTCATGTCGATTAATTGTCAAATTTTTTGGAAAAACATAATTCAGAGGTGTAATCCGTAATTTCGTTTCGAGGATGCTACATTCGTATTCACCCCCGCGACGGAAAGAGAGGTTGGGTCGTCGAATAACGCGATTGGCCGCGGCTGAATTGCCAGCGTCGTCCATCTTCTTTGTCCATCACTCCTCTCTTGGCAACTCTCCTCCGCTCTCCCCTTCTCTGCCTGTTCATGCCCGTTCAACGATCGTGCGCAATACGTTTGGCGTGTGGAGTGCTTCGAAAAAAATGGAATTAACGTGTTGTATCTCCGAAACGGAATGCCAACGGAGAAGAAGTTTGCCATCGTCGAATCCGACGATGGTTTACAAATTGTTCCGACACTGTGGCTCGATGAAGATGCGGGGAAAAGCTGGTGGCCGAAGTTCCTAACCTCAAAATGGTCAATTGATAGAGCCATCCATCGTCAACTGCAACCCACGAATGAGCCCGATCATTGGATAAAACTGAATGTAAAACGGATCTTAGGAAAGACAGGTAAGTTTGAGACAATCTAAATAAAATAAATAAAGAATAAATACTCTATGGTATAATAAAAAAATGTTTCATTAGTTCACGATGAAAAAGTTGTGGACGGATCCGCTTGCCGAACTCTTCAGCTGAGACGGACGAAAGAAAAAAAAGCCTTCAAGTTATCGTGGACGGCCAAACTAATAATAAGTTAGTAATTTCGTTTCATAAGATAATCGTTTGCTACAATTTTTCCGTGATCGTATAACATTTTTTATTTTATATCATTTTAGAAGCCGCACATATCATGTGTGCACCCCACTGCACAGACGCAAGTATAAAAAACGTTACATCGAAATGGTTTGCGCAACCCAAAACACGCCGCATCCGTCAACAAAACCGAGAATTACAACGTAATGATAACGATAACGTCGATAACTACTCAGATGCTACCGACGATGCGGCTGAATAAAACTTTGTTACGCGTTTATTATGAAAAATAAATATATATATATTTTTTTAATCAATTGCTCGTGTTAAATCCTTTGACATATCATAATTTCAAAGGATGGCTACAGTCTGCCTCGGAACAGTCTTCGTCGGAACAGTCTGCCTCGGCATCGTTACGCAGACTTGAAACATGTCAGACTAGTCTGCCCAACAATACCGATGCAGACTGTTCCGGGGAAGACTGTTCCGAGGCAGACTATAATCATCCCTATTTTTAATATGATCAACTTTTGGAAGCTTGTACGACGTCGCTGGAATATTGGATCAATAGTGTGCAGCATTGCATCAACGTAGCAAGTAACTGGCGATAACTTGCTACAACTTCAACACAATGCTGCTGGTATATCGCCATAACGCTGCAAGTAATATTTCTGCATCGTTGTGCAACATTGCTGTAATGTTCTGAAGCGCGGACATAGAGACATTTTAGTAATGTTCTGGGAATATTTCGAGCAACATTACAATCTTGCCATGCGATGTAGCTACAACGTTCCTGGAATCTTTCGTGCTGTAGGGGCACCATTGGAAAGCTTATAAATTTTTGAATTTATTGATATTAAAAGAAGAATATTTCCATTATTCAGTACTGAGATAGCATGTTATGTTGATTGGAATAAAAATCGGATTATTCCTAAATTTGTATCTTGACTTTAACTTAAGAACAAAGTTAAGTTTTTTTCCAACTTTAAATTTCTCACACCTAACATCACCTTTACATGTTTATCTATAATTTGAGCCTAAGAACCACGGAAAATCTTTGCTGCTTCTTAACTTATTATAAAAACTGTGCAAACGTTTGTAAATTGTGTTTAAATATTCATAAGCTTTTCACCGGTTGAACTAAATTTTCATAAGTTTGTGTTTAATCCAAATCAATATTTGCAATAATCGTTTATTTCGGAAATTTTACATAAATATACACTATCAATAGAGATTGTTTTTTTCGATACTATCCCTAGCGGATCCGACGACCACTAATAATTGACGGTCGCTTTTTCCATGGTCAAAACTGGCTAGTAAAATGACCATAACAAACCGAGGTGGCGTTCAAATGGCGCATTCAAAATCGACGGTCGTTCACCGCCTTTGACCGTCAACGACCATTCATACTTTCCTAACCTTAAAACGACCTTAAATAAAATGACCGTGAACGACCGTTCGTAATTTATCCGGGCCCAAAACGACCGTGAACGACCTTAATGACTATTGACTTTTTTGTAGAACGTTCAATTCTCCGAAAAGATTAGAACAGCGTTTTATAAGTCGATCAGTCGTTTGAACGGTATAAAAATCAGAATAAGCAAAAATAATTTTTCCTATGTTATTCTCATGGAAATTAAAAAAAAGCGATGAGACCTATCCTAATATCAATATCAAGGGCTCATATTTTCACAGTAATTTTTTTACACCCAAAAGAAACTTTTAAGCCTGTTTGGAAGAAAAATTTTTTTTTTTTTCAATCACCCTAATCAAGATACATTTAATCGTTTACCACCATCTATCCTCTCCAATTTTCGGTAGTATGTTGCGTTACGCATGGTTCGCTTCCAATCTCCGAGAGGATAGGGACATTTTCGTAAATGTTAATGAAGTCTGTTTTCCGATCGACGTTTTGACGACCTTAACGACCTTAATGACTATTGACGGTAGTGACCGTCGTTGAACATCAACAACCGTTTCACAATTCGTCGGGAGTTTAACGACTATAAGTACCCATTATGAAAGTTTGCTGGTAGGTTTTATTGAGTAATGTAGCAAAGATTTTCCTTAATGACGTACAAAGATTTTTATTGGTAGATGTATTTGAGCTTCTTTCTTCGCCTCTTGACATTTTTACTTAAAATTGAAATATAACAACTGTACGTTTGTCACGTAATAAAACAAATTAAAGACAGAATGTTTTTTTGTCCTTTCCCTCCTCATTTACGCCGAAAAGATTACGGATTCAACTCAACGAAGGTGAATCAAGCTCTTCGGAGAAAGTTGAAATTCTTCGGACTTGGCTCCTATCCGCAACCTCCGCTATGGTACGTCCCTCTATTATTTCGTCCATCTCGTCATCTTCATTTAAGCCCGAGTCCAGTCGTACAACGTTTTCCTTCTTTCTCTCATTCGTGGTCGACGTGTTTTTTAATCGGTACCGGTCTGTTTTCAATTCTTGCGACAACCACGTTCGTATCGCTTGTTCCGTTATTTTTTCTCCGTGATTTAAGCGATGAATTCCTCGCATGCCGTTGCAGACATCTGTAAAATCAAACATGATCGTTACAAAGCATGTTTCAAGGACCAAAAATGGTTTTTGCTTTTTGTTTCGATGTTGCTGAAATCAAATAAACTAGTGCCGGTAATGCGTGTAAAGGGTCACAGCAATTAAATTGAATGGTCTTGTTTTCAATATATGGTATAAAATATATTCTCAATATACCAGGTAAATATTGTACAAGCGCATGTGAGAAATGATTAGGCACAATTTTATGGATGAATGATCAGAATGTGAATGTGATGTGAACGAGGATGAACCGTACTGTTGAATGAATGAACCGAGTGTAACGATTGCGAACGTATTAGATTGAAAGTTGAATGACGCTAGTGATAAAATGAATTCACACCGCAGTTAATCGAACGCGATTAACTGCTTGATCACACAACCGTAGATTTTATTTCTCGAACTAATGTTCTCTCTTGAGAACGATAACGATTTACTCAGTGCACTCATGCACACGATTGACGATGCACTGAATTTACGAAGAACACGCGGTTGAACATAACCGTCCGAAACGGATCGAAGAACACGTGTATGCAGAACATCCAGTCTAGCGAGATGATGAAGACACAGTGACAAGATGGTCGAACTTACTGCGTGAGTTTACTGACCATCTCACTAGTGAATATGACCACCGCCGGAGTCACACCGACAACCCGGTTGTTACGGGCCAGCTAGATGGAGCTGGCCGTTACTATGTATCGTGTCAGGGCACGATTGAATAATAATAAATGCCCAGGAAAGCAGTGGCGTCTGTATTTTTGCGAATAGTAATAATCTTTATTAAACGAGATAACATCCGTGTAACGGTACAATAGTTAGCCTTTCAGTCTCTTTTCGGAACTAAGATGGACGCTACGATCGTAGCGGTATTTGGCGGTAGCCCTCTCTTTCTTCTCGGCGATTGCCACGCCTCTGGCGGCTGGCGGTTCAGTCTGGCGATTGTCACGCCTCTGGTGGCTGACAGCTGAGTCATGGGCTCGGGGCCGCCACAGTACTCCCCCCCGAGTGACGTAGTCACGAACGAAACGGTTTTCTTTTTACGGCTGTAAGTTTTCAAGGAGTCCGGGAAGTTTGAAACGCTGGGTTCAGTTCTTGACGTTTGATCAGTTGTAGTTCCAGCTTCTTCATTAATTCCATAAGCTGGTATCAGTCTTTCCGTCGAGATATTTTTATCGGTACCATTGACGTTGACGGTGAATAATTGATCGTTGATACGGTTTATCACTTTAAACGGTCCTAGGTAGGGTGGGTCTAGAGGTTTGCGTACGGCGTCGTCCCTCATGAAAACGTGCGAACATGTAAACAGATCTTTATGAGCGAAAATGCTTTTTTTGTTATGATGGGCGGCAGGAGTAGCTCGCAATTGCCGCATCTGTTGCCTGAATTTTTCTACAAAAATCTGTGGATCCGCTTGAACGTCTTGTGTCGTGAAAAGCTCACCAGGTACTCGAAGAGACGTACCATAAACCATTTCAGCTGCCGATACTTTCAGATCTTCTTTAAAACACGTTCGTAGACCAAGGAGAACGGTGGGAAGAAGTTCAACACATGCTTTTGATCCGTGGCACATCAGCGCGGCTTTGAGAGATCGGTGCCAACGCTCAATCATCCCATTTACAGCAGGATGGTATGGCGAACTTCGAGTTCGTTGAGCTCCGACCAAGTTCAACAGGGCTTTGAAAAGAGCCGACTCAAACTGTGAACCTTGATCCGTGGTCAGCGTACGAGGCGAACCGAAACGGGATATCCAATTCGTAAAAAATGCGGTCGCGACGGTATCGGCGGTAATATCTTTCAGTGGCACTGCCTCAGGCCACCTCGTAAAACGATCGATAATTGTAAGAATATATTTGTACCCTTGAGATGGAGGCAATGGACCGACGATATCCATGTGGATGTGCTCGAACCGATTACTTGGTGAAACAAACTCTCCGGGAATATTTCTCGTGTGTCGTTGAATTTTGGCACGTTGGCAAGGTATGCATTCTCTTGTCCACTGTAGAACGTCTTTTCTCATACTTGGCCAAACGAATCTTTGACGAATCGCTCGACACGTTGCTCGACCACCTGGGTGAGAGAGGCCGTGAACCGTGTTGAAAATCTCTCTGCGAAGATTGTTTGGTACGTAGGGACGAATATTGCCCGTCAAGACGTCGCAATAAATCGTTCCTTGATTGTCGATAGATAATTTTTGAAGTTTCAACGTCGAGTTCGATTCCAAAAGTTGTCGCAGCTCGTCGTCATTAGCTTGAGATTGCTGCAACTGTTGTGTCGTTACGATAACTGGCATATCGATTTGCTCTAAACGTGAGAAAGCATCCGCTACGACGTTTTTGGTACCCGAGAGGTAGATTGTCTGTCGTAAACTGTGATATAAAATCCAAGTGTCGTAGTTGGCGAGGTGAGGCCTTTTCTGGTTTTTGCGCGAATGCGTAGGTCAAAGGTTTATGATCCGTACGCACCACAAAATGTCTAGCTTCCAGGAAATGTTTGAAAAAACGAATCGACGAGTAAACTGCCAACAATTCTCGATCGTATGTGCTGTAACGTTGTTCGGTGGGACTTAATTTTTTTGAGAAGAAACCAAGCGGACGCCATGATCCATCCGGTTGTTGTTGATCTAACGATGCCCCGATGGCTGTGTCTGAAGCATCCGTCGTGAGGGTCAAATTCGCGTTTTCGATGGGATGCGCGAGAGAAACTGCGTTTGCCAGGCATTCTTTGCACTGTTCGAACGCGTTTTCGGCCTCCGTCGTCCATGGAACTCGTCTCTTGTCGTTTTTTTTCGAATCCCTGAGAAACTCGTTCAGCGGAGCCTGCGTGTCGGATGCTGCCTTGACGAATGTTCTGTAAAAATTAATTACACCTAGGAATCTGCGTAGCTCGACAATTGTCTCCGGTTTCTTGGAATCGATGATTGCTTGGACCCTTATTTGAGGTGGTCTCGTACCCTCGGCAGAAATCGTATAGCCAAGATACTCGACCTCTGTTTTTCCGAACACGCATTTACTTGAGTTAATCGATAAGCCGTTGCTCGAGAGACGATCTAGAACTATGCGGAGGTGTTCTTGATGTTCTTTCTCGTTGGCGGAGGCGACGAGGATATCATCGAGATAACAATAGACGAATTCCAATCCTCGAAGCACGGTGTCGATGAATCGTTGAAAAGTTTGAGCTGCGTTCCGCAATCCAAACGGCATAGCTAAAAATTCGAATGATCCGAATGGGGTGGTAACCGCCGTCTTAGGAACATCCTCTTCGGCTACCGGTATTTGATGGTAGGCTCGTATAAGATTGAGGGTTGTGAAGATCGTTTTTCCGTGTAGTCTTGTACTGAAATCTTCAATGTGCGCGATAGGGTAGCGATCTGGAATTGTCATAGCATTGAGCTGCCTGTAATCGCCACATGGACGCCACTCACCCGATTTTTTTTCAACTAGATGGAGCGGGCTCGCCCAAGGACTATCGGATCGTCGGCAAATTCCCTGTTCGATCATGTATTGGAATTCCACTTCGGCTGCCTTGCGTTTGTCCCCTGTCAGACGTCGTGGACGCGCGACTACTGGCGGGCCGGTGGTTTGAATGTGGTGTACGACTGTGTGTGTACCGGTGCGCGTGGGACGCGTTGTAGAAGTGACGCTGGGAAACTCTCGAAGAAGCTCTTCATACTTAGACGTGCTGTCCACGGTCGAAATACCGTATTCCGCTGTCTTCAGTACTTCGCCTTTAGACGTAAGACCTGTTTGGTGAGCAATAAGTCGACGACGTTTGAGATCGATAAGTAAATCGAAAAATACGAGAAAATCCGCTCCCAAGATTGCGCTCGAAACTTCCGCAATGATAAATTTCCATTTGAAACCGCGTCTGAGTCCGAGGTTAATTTCGAGTAATTTATGTCCGTATGTGTTGATCGGTGTACGGTTTGCTGCAAATAATTTCGTGGCAGCGAGGGCAAACAGTCTCTTGAAGGCTTTGCGAGGTACGATCGACACATCAGCTCCCGAATCGATGAGAAATCGTATGCCGCTGCCCTTGTCGACAACGTGAAGCCGGAGTTGTAGAGGTACGCCACCGTCCACCGGCGCGAGAATCGGCGGCGTCTCTAGTTTTCCGATGCCTTTTGTGCGTTGTAAGCGCAGGGTGTCGTACATTTTGTGGCTGCAGAACCAAAACGACGGTGATAGTAACACGTACCTGCATCCCCGGTACGCTTCGATGAGCGTGAACGAGACCTCGAACGTCCGGAAGATTTGTTTTCAGTGGTAGAAGTTCCCTGCTCTGAGACGTTAAGTTTTTGTTTGACGAGGGCTGTCAGATCTGGAATCATCCGCTCGAGTTGTCCTATCCTCTCGCGGTCGCTCTTCGGTTTAGGCTGTTGTTGTGTGTAGACTGCGTCGACTGCCATAATTCGTTCTGGCGACGCAGCTTCCAAAATTTTGTCAGCGATCTGTGCGAGCTTGCTGATCCCGAGTCCTTCGCTTGCGGAAAGTACGCAGCGAACGTTCACTGGCATACGTTTCATCCACAGAGTGCGGAGAACGTCGTCGGGGATAGTATCGCCGGCGAGTGATTTCATCTCTCGGAGGAGCTGCGAGGGTTTCATGTCTTCCAGCTCAAGCTCGTTCAAAAGGCGGTGGAGCTGTTTTTCTCGAGAATCTGTGAACCTTTGTATTAGTTGTTGTTTCAATGCTTCGTACTTGCCATTAACTGGTGGATGACGCAATACGTCGGTCACTTGTCTCAGGATTGGTGTATCCAACGCCCCGACGGTTGCGAAGTATTTCGAGGTGTCGGCAGTGATTCTGCCTGTATGAAACTGCGCCTCTGCCCTCACGAACCAAAGTTCTGGATCGTCTCGCCAAAATGGAGAAAGCTTGACAGACCTAACCTCGTTCACCGCATTGGCATTTGCGTCGTTTGCATTTTCCAACGGTAGTTGCGGTCGTCGGTTATTTTCTGCATCGTTGACGCCGTCCTCTGGGCGGGGTAGTCCGTCTGCGGATGCCATTGTTAAAGAAATATTAGACTGAACGAATACTCGCTGACGTCGTTAACACGATTATTATAAAAAACGCGTGGACATTTGCGATAGCCTCGTGGACGCTTTGTGTGCGCGGGAAACGCGGCACCCTTTTCGTGAGAACAACTGCACTTCTGGGTCGTCGGGGTCACCAATTATCGTGTCAGGGCACGATTGAATAATAATAAATGCCCAGGGAAGCAGTGGCGTCTGTATTTTTGCGAATAGTAATAATCTTTATTAAACGAGATAACATCCGCGTAACGGTACAATAGTTAGCCTTTCAGTCTCTTTTAGGAACTAAGATGGACGCTACGATCGTAGCGGTATTTGGCGGTAGCCCTCTCTTTCTTCTCGGCGATTGCCACGCCTCTGGCGGCTGGCGGCTCAGTCTGGCGATTGTCACGCCTCTGGTGGCTGACGGCTGAGTCGTGGACTCGGGGCCGCCACATATGATTTTATTCGTTCGGTTCTACTTGCCGCCTAGCGAATAGAAATCCGAACCTGGGTACCCGTGACACTTGAAATGAATTTACAGTTTAAATATTAAGGTGACTTCGCTATTTATTTTAGAATACACAAAATTTTACAATTGACAAGGGAGAACAAAAACACGTCGAAGTTCTCCCTTCGATAATTGCGATGAGACTAACTTTCCGCCGACGTGAGTCGAGGTTGCTCAATTCGTTTTTACAAAAACGTAGCTTTTCTGGTTGGGTTAATTCGAAGAGGTGGGGGTAGAAACCCCGACGAGCATGTGAAGTGATAGTTGCAGTCAAGGGTTGTAAGACCCCACGATCGGGGGTCATCGAAGCGCACGATAGCGGGCGTCTGGCAACCATCTCGTGATGTTGGGCAGAAGGCCCTTTTCTTTATCTCTGCGACATGCATGAAGTCGTGGGTGGTGGTTCGACATTTGGCGACCAGCCGCGGATAGCGAGTGGTCTTTCGAGTGTCTGGCGAGATTTCTAAAGGAGACGAAAACCCCTTGTAAAAAGTTAAGGAATAGCCTTTTCTTTAAGAGAAAACGTGCTACAAGCTTAAGTTGATCCCTATTGCGTCCCTCGAGTCACGTCGTTATTCTTACATTTTTGTCTCAAACTATGTTCTTAATATCTGGACAATGTCTTGGCGAGGAGGGACCTTATAAATTACCCTGGACCTCTCTCTGCCTTTGTTTCATTTACTACTCTGGCATTTGCCCATGCCCTCGGGGAAACCAGGATTCGAAAACCCGAGGTAGAGTAGAATTAAAATACTTATATTTAAAACGAATATACTCATATATTTATAATCATTTATTTTATAGTTCGTGTCAATTTGGCCAATGTGCACTTTGCCGTCTCGATATCTGATTCCACTATCGCGTGGTAGATGGCGGATGCGTGACGAGCATGCGCTCGTTACACGGTCCACGAGGTGCTGCTACCTCGCGGCCCAAGCCGTCACCACGACCCCGGCTGCACCCGTATCAAAAAAACACTGGAATTTCGAGTGTTTACACTACACTCGATCGAGTGTAGTGTAATTTCGTATTCTCGATCCAGTGTTACACTGGGATTCGAGTGTTTAACCTACACTTGATCGAGTGTTGTATAATTTCACATACTTGATCCAGTGTTACACTGGAATTCGAGTGTTACGCTTGAATATGAGTGTTACACTGAAGCCCGAGTGTTACACTGGAATGTGAGTATTAGACCGAAATCCGATATACACCGGAATTCCAGTGTTTTACTCAACTTCAAGTATAACACTGCAATTTCAATGCTACACTCGAATTTTATTATTCAACTAGAATGAAACCGTTACGCTGGAAACAAACATCGCATCGGAGTTTAAATTTCCTACTTAAATCCAAGCGTGTGACAAAATATAATGCTTCAATAAAATTCAGTTTTACACTTGTTCATAAATTAAATTGTTGACTTATGTGTAACGCATTTGAGCTTTGTGAAGAAGAAAATTGAGTCTCATCCTGAAATTTTTTTAGCAATAATTGTCGCTATTAATAAATTTGTTTAACAATAAATTGATCAACAAAGAATGTGAATAAAAGTGTCGATCGATCATCTTATCGTAATAAATATGCGAATAGAATCATAGAATAACTTGATGATAAATGTGTATAGATAATTATCTGTGTAATGAATGTGCATAATTAATTATCGAGTGTAAATACTTGCCACTGGAATGAAACACTCAAGTTCCAATAAAAACACCTTCTTCTCGAGTGTGGACACTTGACACAGAAATGAAGCACTGAACTTTCAGTGTAAACACTCGGAAATCCAGTGTTTACGCTCGCACTCGAGTGTTGACGGTCAACGTTCTGTGTAGACACTCGAAAATCCAGCGTTTATGCTCGGGGTCCAGTGTAAACACTTGAAAATCCAGTGTTTATGCTCGCAGTCGAGTGTTCACACTCGAACTCTAGTGTAAACTCTTGGAAATCCAGCGTTTACGCTCGAATTTAAACGTAAACACTCGAAATCAAGTGTTTACACTCGTTTCCGAGTGTAAGCACTCGAAATTCCAGTGTTTTTTTGATACGGGCAATCCCACTCACCAGCGAGACGAAACACTTTTGTTTTCTGGTATCGTACTCAACGACTGTTTACTATAGAAAACGTGTAAACTAGGCATTGTTTATTGAGTTGACATTCAAAGGAAAAAAAATCATGTTCGAACAAGAACAGAATGTTGAATGATCTTGTTGAATACTTTTCTACCAATTGTAACTTGCGCATTACCGCTTACGAAGTTGCCAAAAGAGTAATCGAAACATCTCCGGTACACGACACATAGTACTTGCACGTTTTCTGATTCCACCGATAAATTTCACGAACGGAACTCACTAATAGTTTCATCTCTGGTCCTACAAGCTGTACTACACAAAAATTAAAATACATGCTTGGTTAATATTGTTAAAAAAGTGCTTTAAACATTAACACGTGGGGAATGAAAAGCCACCTAAAAATGAACTGCGCATCAAACAACGCTCACCGAACAGGGGCCCACGTGCGCCCACGGTTGCCAAAAAAAATGTATACCACGCGATGTTGCCAAATTCCTTTACGTGGCATCGAATACCGGTACATTACACGTGCACAAGAATTCTCGTCCGCAAGCAAGAAGAAAGCTTGTTGCGTATGTCATCAGCGTCAGCTTTCTATTGGAGTTTGCAACGGAAAGAGAACTTGCCTGATTGGCTGCGGGGCAATGAGGGACGGTGATTGGTTGATACACGAGACAACCCATGCGTAGCCGGCATCAGCTGGCATCACAAAGGAATCACTTCTCACAGTGACTACGTTTGAGCAACACGTGTTTAATACAGTGATATATATACAGTGATAAAACCGTGAACTTGTCGATACTGGTAGAATTCGAAAACGTACGGAAGAACGGTAATTTTTTTCCGCTGCCAATATACGACAAACTTGTTCTTTGCGTAGTAATTTTATTGCTTATATATGTATCAACAATATATACGCAATACCATTTTCCCTCCTATTCTTTTGCGACGCATCCGGACAGCCAGGTATCGTGATAATGCGTGGAAGTAACAATACTTGGCCAATCTATCCGCACTACGACGTAAGAAAAAAATACACGCGAACGTCATATGTTTCGAGTGAGTGTCGTTTGTGGCTAACGAAAATTATGTTTCATCCCAGAATGATGCTAGCGACACAGTCAGTTCCTGGATGCTTCCCACTAGCGAAATAATATCTCGTGATCGAAGAACACAGGCACGTATTTTGCGTTAGCTGATCATGTCAGTACGTCCAGTTTCATCATAATGGAGGTACTGTGTGTGGCCTTTTCATTCAATGCTTTGACGATCTCGGAGCCACTTCAGAAGCGCAGCACATTCGACGAATAGCACCAACGACACACCGAGCATTTATCGCAGTCGACGACCAGAAGGACCGGCGATAATAGTCTTTGAACCCGACGGTACTTACGGGATAAAATTGTCGAATGTGTTCGAGGCTGATTGGTCAAGTTTTCAGCAAAATAATGCAACAATGCCGATGCTCCACCAACCACTCTTTACACCAGGAAGCCTATTGTCACTTATATCAATATTTACAAATAATTATTTTTTATATCTTGCATTGTATGTATGTGTGTGATTAAAAAAAAACATTGCATTTATTTTGTACGGCGCGCTCGTGCTCGCGCGAATTGATTTTTTGAACTAATAACTTGGGGATGAAACGCTGCGGCGTCTCTTAAAAATGAACGTTCAGATATTACTGTATTCCTTTATATTTATAATTGAATAAATTGTATGTGCAGTAATATGTGCTCCCTTATTCCTTTATCAACCTCATAAAAGATAAATCTGCTCTCCCTTGCCCCTCCAACGTGAAACTATTATTTTCCCCGTTTGACCGTATCCATTTTATACCTGCTTGACATAAAAAGAAAAACGACCGTAAAAACCGTTAATGACCATACAAAAACGACCATAAGGACCGTTAGTGACCGTGACAAAAACGATTATAGGGACCGTTAACGACCGTAAGAAAACTACTACCATCGAGACCGTGAACAATCTTAACGACCGTCACTGATAGTCAACGGTGATATCATCGTACAAACAGGAACGACCGATAACGACCTTCGAAAAGGATTTAACCGTCAACGACCCACACCGCAGAATTGGGTTTCTTACGGTCGTTTTACCGACCACTTTTGACCATATGATTTTGACGGTCAATCCATGGTAAAACAGGGTGAAAAGTCTGGTCGTCGGATTCGCTAGGGATGCTAAACAATTTAGTTCCAAAACATAAATTTCACAGAATACGCGATATAATTATAACCAAAATGAGTTAGAAATAAATGCAAAAACATCGTTGTACGGGGAAACTCTAAAGGGAAATACATCAACGCTCGCTCATCGTTCCGCGGCAAGCCAAGAACGCTTGTCGAAACGAGATATTCACGGCGTTCACGGCCACGGCGGCGTCGAAAATCCTCCCCTCTACTACTATACTTCCTAGCCAACCTTCCTGTACATGCACACACACATACACCACTCCGAGCTACCCCCGTCCCCCGTACGCGAGCGGTTCAATGCGGCCGAGAATTTGCTTTCGGCTACTCAGTATACGCTAAACAGGAAGGAAGAGGGAAGGAGACCGATCAGCATTCCAGCTGCTTGCCAAAACCTGCGTCGAAATTTGCGGCTCTTTACGAGTACCACATTCTGCCACTCGCAGTGCAAGTGTTCCACGCCGGGTCATTTGGTGGCATGGTGGGGGTTCGTTTACCCCTCATGCCCCTCATTTTGCGAAAGGTGTCTAATTGAAAAAATTTCGTGTTTTCTATATGGGTGCAAAACCGGTTACAAGTCGGAAAAACGAAAAAATAAAGACTTAGGAGTTAAAAATCCAAGTTTGTTCAAACCTTATACGGTAAGTTTCTATTTTACAATGTAGAGTTACGAAACTTATTAGAAAATTTTTTCCATAAACAGAAATTAATTTACGAGGTTAGAGGTAGTCAAAGGCGTGAGAAAATAGACATTTTAAATACTATTTTTTCATTTTTTACATATTACATATAAAATAAAGATATTCAATAAGTTATTCTGTGGTATTACATCTTAAATATAAAACATTATATCTACAACAGTTGGAATTTTTGTTGTCAATTCCTATTTTCTTACGCTTCTGACGACCCCTAACCTCTTAAGTAACCGTTGGTGGATCCAACTATATAAAAAATCTAGCGACAATTTTCGGTATGAAAGTGAAAATTTTAAATTCAATTTATGGATGAATAGTCCGGCCTATTCTCATACTTAATTCATACCGTCAATATATTCTGTAATGTTTTAGATATTTAATATCATATTACATTGAACTGAACGCACACATTTTTTCTTACAATTCGTGTAAATGGAATGCTAAACGAAACGAATACATAACATCTATTCTATCTTACAAACAATTTAACTTTCACGACTAAATTCTATCGGTAACCATAGGTTATTTCGATAACCCCAGTCAGCGTCAATAGTTTTTATTAAATTCATCAGTAACCACCCATTATTGCGAAAGGTTGTTATTATTACTGATTATTCAACCAATATTCGACAGGGGATATTTATTGAAAAAAATACCAAAATATATTTTTTAACTTGCTAGTAACACATAATGACGCACGTATACATGTATGTTTTAACAATTCCCTTGTACAAAATTATTATTGCATACAGTTGGAAACGATTGAATGCTGAATCGTTCCCAATCGTTCTCTATTGAGGTATTCTTTTTCCAATCATTTGCAATTGTTCCTAATAGCTCGAGAGATTTTCAATTGTTCTCAATCATTCTTTTTTCAATCGTTCCCAAATGTTTCTTATCAGTCAAGCGTTTTTCATTCGTTTCCAACCATTCCCAATCGTTCCCAGTCGTTTCAATTTTATCAATAGAGAATCAAAAGCGATGCCATCTGTCATCAGTATCATAACACCCGCGAAGAAGAGACCGACATCCACGGAGCTCCGACGAATCCTGGGAATGAAATATTGACACCTGAAGACCGGTTACAGATCTTTGATTGAAGAATATGATTCGTGACGATCGTTCCCCTACTCCCAGCACTTCGGGTGATGAGGAACAATAATTAACAATCATTCTCAAAGAATAATTATTGTTCAATAAAAAAAAAATCAAGGATTAGTGGTTCTTGTGATACGACTTGATAACATTATTTATAAGAATTTTGGTGGCAATTCTTCGATTACAGGAAAATAATTTGGATTGCAGAATTCTAATGTTCTTTGAAATTTGGGCAACATTGAAAAAAAAAAGTGGAACAATTCTGCTCAGAAATTGGATGGACGTTTTTAAATAATTCCTTAAGCCAGCGTGCTGCTACTAATACGCATAACCTATAAATCATACGTCCCCATTGAGAACGGTAGGAAACGATAGACGGCTTCAATCGTTCTGAATCGTTCAGGACCCAATTAAGAAACACAGTTGGGAACGATTGAAAATTTGCTTCAATTGTTCCCAATTATATCCAATAATATTTCTTTAGAAGGGGATCCCCATTGAGAACGGTAGGGAACGATAGACGGCTTCAATCGTTCTGAATCGTTCAGGACCCAATTAAGAAACACAGTTGGGAACGATTGAAAATTTGCTTCAATTGTTCCCAATTATATCCAATAATATTTCTTTAGAAGGGGATCCCCATTGAGACCGGTAGGGAACGATAGACGGCTTCAATCGTTCTGAATCGTTCAGGACACAATTAAGAAACACAGT
The DNA here is from genome assembly GCA_963971145.1 of Sussaba pulchella. Lineage (NCBI taxonomy): Eukaryota > Metazoa > Arthropoda > Insecta > Hymenoptera > Ichneumonidae > Sussaba > Sussaba pulchella. Next base: position 63,131 of record CAXAQZ010000227.1, read on the forward strand.
TGGGAACGATTGGAAATTTGCTTCAATTGTTCCCAATTATATCCAATAATATTTCTTTAGAAGGGAAGTGTGCCCAAATAAGTGTGGCTCGCATCCGTAAATTCTGTAATTGGAGTTATTGCTCTTCTTCCCGTATAAAAAAAACACTGGAATTTCGAGTGTTTACACTACACTCGATCGAGTGTAGTGTAATTTCGTATACTCGATCCAGTGTTACACTGGGATTCGAGTGTTACACTTGAATATGAGTGTTACACTGAAATTCGAGTGTTACACTGGAATTTTTAGTGTTTACGCTACACTTGATCGAGTGTAGTGTAATTTCGTATACTCGATCCAGTGTTACACTGGGATTCGAGTGTAACACTGGAATTTCGAGTGTTTACCCTACACTTGATCGAGTGTTGTATAATTTCACATACTCGATCCAGTGTTACACTGGGATTCGAGTGTTACGCTTGAATATGAGTGTCACACTGAAGCTTGAGTGTTACACTGGAATTTGAGTATTAGACCGAAATCCGATATACACCGCAATTCCAGTGTTTCACTCAACTTCAAGTATAACCCTGCAATTTCAGTGTTACACTTGAATTCTATTTTTCAACTAGAATGAAACCGTTACGCTGGAAACAAACATCGCATCGGAGTTTGAATTTCCTACTTAAATCCAAGCGTGTGACAAAATATAATGCCTCATTAAAGTTCAGTTTTACACTTGTTTATAAATTAAATTGTTGACTTATGTGTAACGCATTTAAGCTTTGTGAAGAAGAAAATTTAGTCTCATCCTGAAATTTCTTCAGCAATAATTGTCGCTATTAATAAATTTGTTTAACAATAAATTGATCAACAAAGAATGTGAATAAAAGTGTCGATTGATCATCTTATCGTAATAAATAAGCGAATAAGTGTTTAAGCACATGCGAATAAACGTAAAATAGATTGTATTATTCATTATGAATGATAACATTTTTCATAGAATAACTTGATGATAAATGTGTATTGTTATGTCGCAAGTTTAATCGTGGATTAATTAATTACGGTACGAGGGACTGGTTCGCGCTTCAGAACACGGTTGTGAAAGAAAAGACTCGGTTTACACTTTAGAACGAGTTAGAAGACGTTTATTTCGTACAAAAGGTCGGACGGATGGTCCCGGCGTGGACACGGTACAATGTTGCCGTATGGCACTGTTAGATGTACACTCAGATATAGACTGACTGGCGCTGGTCGGGAGACGGTCTTTTATAGTGAATAGGGCCCAGCTGGGAATAGTGTGGAATAATCTGGAAAAAGAAGGAATTCGAGTGTTCGGGGTCGTGGAAGCGGACTCGAACATTCTGGATGTCGATGTTTCGAGAAATGGGACGTGTTGAGGCGAAGTGACTGCATGAGTTTACGCAGATGGGAAGCTACAGCTATACGCAGTAGGGGACATCGTTACATCTCCCCCCTTATTTAAGAAAATCCATGTTACAAAAAATGGATTTTCTTAGATTTTATAACCATTGTTACTATGTCTATTGGTGTGTCTTACAGAAGAGTGAGTGTTATGAGATCGATCTAGATGAGCCAGTGCTACTAGTTCGTCTTGCGGATATTGTACTTCATAATTACTATGATCGCAAGTATTATTGTGAAAACAATTGTTGTAAACGTTGATACAAGGCGAAAAAGTACATGACATGATTTTTCCAATTATCTTACCGAGACAATTACACAATCCAAACTTAAAGCCTAGTAGAGACATTACAATTCCGATACACGCATATCCCAAGTATCTTAGTCCGTCATAGGCGGCTTCGAACAGAGTTTTATTACGTTTATGATTTCCAATTTTTTTTCTGACTTCTTCCGATATTTCATCGAGAGTTTGTCTGAGGGATTTCAGTTGGGTTAGATCTATATGAGTCGGTCTTCCTAGCGTAGTTAACTGTAAGTCTTGTAGTGACATCGAATGGTTGTTTAGTATGTCGTCTAGCCTCGGTATTTTAATTGTCTTATTGATCATTATGTCTGTCGTGTGTGTGACTTTTTTGTCGAGTCTAGGTCGAATGATTATGTGGTCTGTCTGTCCAAGGCAGTTTTCGGAAATAGTCACTTTATTAGTGCCGTGCAATGTTATTTGGCGGAATTAATTATCTTCGCAAGCGAGATAAAGCGTCTCGGGTTTAGGAGAAGTAATAATCCACGAATTTCCGTTTTTTTAATTGAATAATCGGGATTTTGTCTTTTACAAAGAAGCTTTAACGCAACCGTTTGGCATTGAGCTAGGTCATTTTTGTTGCTAGGTGTGAACAAATTCCTCATATCATTAAGAATGACTACGGTGTCCGGTGGGTTAAGATAATAGAATGTATTAGCAGAGGCTTCCGTTGAAGCATTGGAATTAGTCTGTAAGTCTGGAGTATTGTATTTTTGCTACTAGTAAGTCAATGATGTATGCGAATCGATTCTTCGTTATCGTGACATTAACCTCGCTGATCTCGATTATTTTGTCCACTGCAATTTCATTTTGTTTGACAACACCAGTGATTTGTCGCATATTATTTTGGTATTTATGGTCTCAAGGTAATAACGCATAAAGTTCGCTAAAAAAATCAATGGTTCGCATAGTAATGTTGTTGATGCGCCGGTTTGATTCTTATCCATGACGTTTGGATTTTGCTGATTAAACTATGTTAATGAGACCTCCATAGAACCATTTCTTTTTGTACAAGAATAATTGTATCAGAATGATTAAGTCAAGCATTCAAAACTGCACATTTTTCTTTTGTTACGTCCTCGCTCCTACCCAAACGCGTGCGAGCGACTTAGAGGCGAATAAATCGTGTTGTCGCTGAGCAAGCAAAGATAAAATTATATTTTTCCTAACGCGTATGAAAATGCATGTAGCTGCCACGCGCCGTTCAAACTCTCGACCTTCGATGCATAGGGCCTAATACTAAAGGCTGTTCTATTATTAGAGTATCATCCGATGGCTGTTTTCTTCGCTACTCGAAGGAAGAAGGCGCAAGTCGTGGTTCCTCGAATTGTTTTCGACTAAGCCACGCATATAATTAAAATCACGGTCAAATATCGGCAGATGCTCTGAATATGCGCGTACAATAGGAAGACGAATAATTGAATTTGTATTTTGACTCTAAAACCGAACATTAAAAATCGTTGTGTGTCGTAAGACCGCTCGTGACTCACTCAACTACCTGACCCCCAACATCTGGTCGTTCGGTAGAGTCTCAACAAGACATTGTAGTCTATAAGTGGAGATCCCCGTATCAAAAAAACACTGGAATTTCGAGTGCTTACACTCGAAAACGAGTGTAAACACTTGATTTCGAGTGTTTACGCTTAAATTTGAGCGTAAACGCTGGATTTCCAAGTGTTTACACTGGAGTTCGAGTGTCAACACTCGAGTGCGAGCATAAACACTGGACTTTCAAGTGTTTACACTGGACCTTGAGCGTAAACGCTGGATTTTCGAGTGTCTACACAGAACCTTGAGCGTCAACACTCGGGTGCGAGCGTAAACACTGGATTTCCGAGTGTTTACACTGAAAGTTCAGTGCTTCATTTCTGTGTCAAGTGTCAACACTCGAGAAGAAAGTATTTTTATTGGAACTTGAGTGTTTCATTCCAGTGTCAAGTATTTACACTCGATAATTAATTATACACATTCATTACACAGATAATTATCTATACACATTTATCATCAAGTTATTCTATGAAAAATTTTATTATTCATAATGGATAATACAATCTATTTTACGTTTATTCGCATGTGCTTATCCCCTTATTCGCTTATTTATTACGATAAGATGATCAATCGACACTTTTATTCGCATTCTTTGTTGATCAATTTATTGTCAAACAAATTTATTAATAGCGACCATTATTGCTAAAGAAATTTCAGGATGAGACGCAATTTTCTTCTTCACAAAGCTCAAATGCGTTACACATAAGTCAACAATTCAATTTATAAACAAATGTAAAACTGAATTTTAATGAGGCATTATATTTTGTCACGCGCTTGGATTTAAGTAGGAAATTTAAACTCCGATGCGATGTTCGTTTCCAGTGTAACAGTTTCATTCTAGTTGAAAAATAGAATTCGAGTGTAACACTGAAATTGCAATGTTATACTTGAAGTTGAGTGAAACACTGGAATTCCGGTGTATATCGGATTTCGGTCTAATACTCAAATTCCAGTGTAACACTCAAGCTTCAGTGTAACACTCATATTCAAGCGTAACACTCGAAATTCCAGTGTAACACTCGAATCCCAGTGTAACGCTGGATCGAGTATACGAAATTACACTACACTCGATCAAGTGTAGCGTAAACACTCAAAATTCCAGTGTAACACTCGAATTTCAGTGTAACACTCATATTCAAGTGTAACACTCGAATCCCAGTGTAACACTGGATCGAGTATACGAAATTACACTACACTCGATCGAGTGTAGTGTAAACACTCGAAATTCCAGTGTTTTTTCGATACGGGTCGGTTGTAATCAAACACCGCTCTTCTACTAATCTAGGTAAAAGTCATTAATTCGTACGTGATAAGGCGAGGTCTCCGTCCCCACAGTAAAGGGCTAACACCCTGACGTAAAAGAGAGACCGCCCCTCTGTGTATTTCGGTCACCGAATACTTATGATATTCGGGTCTGGACGTAACACTTTGCCATGGAATTTAACGAATTTTTTTTTCGTTATTGCATTACTCGGCAAGAGTTCGTAAAAGTTTCTACTTGCGAACGATTGATCGCTTTATTTATTTATTTATTTTTATTTTTATTTTTTTTTTTTTTTTTTTAATTTATTTATTTATTCGTGTGTTTATTTATTTACTTATTCAATATTTAAATTCATTTCGAGTATCATCTGTAGCAACCAAAGCACTAGACTGCTTTATATCAAGTTCTAGTGCAGCGTAGTCCAACCGCTGAGCACTGAGCAAGAATCTGTCAACTCGTCAATCCCCTCTCTTACCCACCGTAAGGCCAGCGCGCGGTAGGCGCGTCGCACTGGTAGGGGATCGGCTCCGCTCGGCTCCATGGCGACCGCAGCCGAACGGGCTCGTAGGCCTGTTCGAGCGTGACGCGGGCGCAGATCTCCATTCTTCATTATATCACGATTCGCCGTACCGAACGGGTCTCTCAGTCGCTTACGAAAAATCCAATTCATTGAACTGGAAATTAAGCTCTGATGATATCCTGTCCTTCAACGCTGAATGTTTGATGCTAATGCTTTCTTTCCAATAATTTGTTACAAATCATCAAAATGCCGAAAGTCAGTACACACGTTAATTCTTCCAAGTTCGACTCCGGATGGGAGCTAAAATATTTATTCATTTTAAATACCGAAAATTGTTCAGAATGCGCCATTTGTGGCCACGTGATGACCAACGTCAGAAAATTCAATATTTCTCGGCATTATGAAAAATATCACAAAGAAAAATATGAAAATCATTCGCAGGAGGATTTTCAGGATTCACGGAGGAACATTCGGGGGGTGTTAGAGAAGCATATCCAGAAGTAGAAGGTCTATTGATTTCAATCTGATAATTTTTAATTAACTTCAATTTTTCCTCCTGCGAATGATTTTAATATTTTTCGGTAGGATATTTTTCATAATGCCGAGAAATATTGAATTTTCTGACGTTGGTCATCACGTGGCCACAAATGGCGCATTCTGAACAATTTTCGGTATTTAAAATGAATAAATATTTTAGCTCCCATCCGGAGTCGAACTTGGAAGAATTAACGTGTGTACTGACTTTCGGCATTTTGATGATTTGTAACAAATTATTGGAAAGAAAGCATTAGCATCAAACATTAAGCGTTAAAGGATGGGAATAACATCAGAAATTAATTTTCAATTCAATGAATTGAATCTTTTGTCAGCGACTGAGAGATCCGTTCGGTACGGCGAATCGTGATATAATGAAGAATGGGGATCTGCGCACACGTCAAGCGGAGCTGACCTCCGAACACTGCGACGCGTGGTAGTTTAAGAAATAAAATTATCGGGAAAGGCGAGGGAATTCACGTTAATCAAGCACCCCGCAAAACTAATAAATAAATTGTGAACTTGCGTTCAAATCCTACGCGCCATAAGCGTGCGCTCACCGTAGTCGCCTGTGCTGGCCCGCGCGCATGTAGGCGGAGTCGAGCGGCAACGACGCAACGCGGAGAGGAGAAGTGGACGGAGAGAGGGAAGAAAAGCAAGTTAGGAGACGCGCGGCGAATCGTGGTTGGACATCCCTGTTCTAGTGTCTGTCCGTAAATTGTTTGACTCGTTGGTACCAGGAGATGACGATGTTTTCATCAGTTTCGTTGTGCTTACGAATCTTTTGAAATTATGATATTCCGTATAGCGATTTCTGACAGGTACCACGTGAAGTGTTACTGATATTTTTCTTTTTCAATGCAATCAAACAATCTTATCGTAGATCGTGGAGCGTAATGAATCACACAGATGAGGCAAATACTTTGGTTTGAATTCTCGGTAATGATTAAAGTATAATTCAAATACAAACAGATTGTAACGATTTTTTTTTTTTTTTAGTATTGCATTACATACGGCTGATAGTGATGCTGATTGATTTATCTCGGTTGTTTCAATCTCCGTGAGGTTGACGAAGCCCATCGAGGTATACGTTTCGTTGTCCGTTTTCTTTGATGCTTTAACGAGATGCGTGTAGTGATGTGTGAATCGGTAGATCCTTTCGATCCTATTCAGCTCGACAGGTGTAGAATAATAAAGCAGAGCAGCATCTTTTCGTGAGGCATTCTTCTCCGATGCCTGGGTCGTAAGGCACGGAGCAGCAACGGTTTGAGTGTAACGACGGTAGATTAGTTTTTGTAGCACCGGCGACCTGAGTCGTCAACCGCATTTTCAACATTTGTATCGCCGAAATTCCAGGGTATCGGTAACCCATAAGGCGTGCTTTGCCTTTTCCTTTTTCCTTGGCTCCCTCATCTTGGTTTCTTCTTTTTTCTTCGACTGCTTCTTCTTCTTGTTCCTTTATTTCTTCTTCTCGCTCCGAATTATCTTCTTGTCGTTTCCTCATTCCTTTTTCTTGTCCTGATTGTTCTTCCTGTTGTTTTGTTATTTCTTCTTCTTGTCCTGAATTTTCTTCTTCTCGCTTTCTTACTTCTTTTTCTTGATCTGATTTTTCTTCTTGTTGTATTGTTATTTTTTCTTCTTGTCCTGAATTTTCTTCTTCTGGCTTTCTTACTTCTTTTTCTTGATATGATCTTTCTTCTTCGGGTTTTCTTACTTTTTCTTCTTGTTCTGATTTTTCCGTTTCGCGTTTTCTTACTTCTTTTTCTTGATCTGATTTTTCTTCTTGTTGTATTGTTATTTCTTCTTCTGCTGCTTCGTTTTTTCTTAGTTCTTCTGTATCCTTATCTTCTTTGTTTTCTCGTCCATGGGGTGCTTTTGGTTTTTCTTTCCATCGTGATGTCTTTTTTATTTGCTTCGCAGCAGGTGCATTTAACTGTCGGTAGGGCATCTCCTTTTGCTCGGGAGGAGAACAGCACTCGGTGTTTATTTTTCCTTCGTTGCCAGTAAACGTGCGGTGGTCACTAGCTTTTGTTCCCGACAATATATCAGGTAGCGCCTGGGCACGGCGGTCAGACGGGACGATGGCCCATACCTTTTTCACTCGTTGTGGGGGCGCGTGTTGCAGCCGCATGTTTTCTCCAAATAATCGAATTCTTTCGGCAGAATTTGACTGTTTTATGTGGCGGGGCTTCGATGCGTCCGTTGGTGCGTCTAGGCGCTCCTCCTTCGGTAGAAAGGGTTCCCTGTGTAGCAGGATCCCACGCAGCGAGTCCGTCGTAACCATGCATGGTTCTTTCGAGTCGTTCGTGACCGGCACTCGAGCTTCATAGTCCTTAGTCGTGTGGACACAAGGTGCTACGGGATCAGAATTTGGTTCGGCTCCAATAACCAGAGCATTCGTAATTTCGTTGGGTGTTACTGCGCCCTTTGGTGCGTCTTGGCGCTCCTCCGCAGGTATAAAGGGTGTTTCCTGTAACGGTGACCCACGCAGTAAGTCCATCGTAACCCATCCGGGTTCTTCCGAGCCGTTCCTACCTGGCACTCGGGCTTCATGGTCCTTGACGGCATGTACACAAGTTACCATGGATTTTAACGTTCCATCATTAATGTGATCGGATTCGCTAAGAGGATCGTCGATTGCGACCACGTCTTTCGGTGTTCCTAGGAGCTTTTCCTTAGACAGTGAGCCGAGTTCCACCAAGTTGTAGCCTGACAAATCATCGTCAAACGTTCCCTTAATTCCTGTTGGTATGTGTAGTATTTGCGTCGGTTGTTCTGATAATAAAAACGGAAGGTCTGCTGATGATGGTGGAAAGTAACGTGATGGGACTGAGTGGCGTTTCTTGAAACTATTTCGGCCTCCAGTCATCACTTCCCGTGTGGTGTCGTAAGTTTCGGCGTCGTAGGCACTGGCGATCGTTGTACGGAAACGTTCCGTATACTGTGGGACCGAATCATTTGGTCCTTGGCGCGGCCAACATCGCTGACTTCCCCACGCAATTGTCGATGACGAAAGTCTAAACTCCGCGCGAAGGGCCTTGTACAGATCCTCGTACGAACTAGTTTTGTACGCTGCGAGTTCCAGTGTCACCTGGTCAGTAATTCGTTTCGCGAGGATCAGACGGCGGAGATAATCCTTACGCGCACATCGTTGACGCACATTTTCTATTGAACCGATAAATGTTTCTACATCAACATTCTCACCATCAAATTCTTCTAAAAGTTCTATTGCTTCCATGGGCGTGAGCCATGCCATGGATTCGTCGATTATATTACCTTCACTGTCTATTAGTTGTTTTTCTGTATTTTGTTTAGCACTTTTGTTTTTCGTGATTTGGTTCCGATTGTTTGGCGCCATTTCGCTGGTGCTTGTCGAACTTGTTTCAGAGTCCGTGCCAATTCATTTCGTTTTGCGGTATTGAGTAAATGAATTTTCACTCACCCACTTATTCTGTTGTGCCAGCGTTGAATTTTTTGTCTTCTACTGCGTTGTAGTGTCGTCGATGCTTCCAAGTTCCCAGCGTTGTCGATCCAGTACACACCCCACACACTTAGCACCAGTTTGTTATGTCGCAAGTTTAATCGTGGATTAATTAATTACGGTACGAGGGACTGGTTCGCGCTTCAGAACACGGTTGTGAAAGAAAAGACTCGGTTTACACTTTAGAACGAGTTAGAAGACGTTTATTTCGTACAAAAGGTCGGACGGATGGTCCCGGCGTGGACACGGTACAATGTTGCCGTATGGCACTGTTAGATGTACACTCAGATATAGACTGACTGGCGCTGGTCGGGAGACGGTCTTTTATAGTGAATAGGGCCCAGCTGGGAATAGTGTGGAATAATCTGGAAAAAGAAGGAATTCGAGTGTTCGGGGTCGTGGAAGCGGACTCGAACATTCTGGATGTCGATGTTTCGAGAAATGGGACGTGTTGAGGCGAAGTGACTGCATGGGTTTACGCAGATGGGAAGCTACAGCTATACGCAGTAGGGGACATCGTTACAGTATAGATAATTATCTATGTAATAAATGTATATAATTAATTATCGAGTGTAAATACTTGACACTGGAATGAAACACTCAAGTTCCAATAAAAACACCTTCTTCTCGAGTGTAGACACTTGACACAGAAATGAAGCACCGAACTTTCAGTGTAAACACTTGGAAATCCAGCGTTTACGCTCAAATTTACGCGTAAACACTCGAAATCAAGTGTTTACAATCGTTTTCGAGTGTAAGCACTCGAAATTCTGTTAAATATTTATATATAGTCTTCTTTCTCCACCGCCCACGAGAGAGTTCCACTCTCGTACCAGGATATTGAACGTAGCGGGTTCGTCCGAAATAAATACGCAGACCAGTTCGCAGTATAGAGCGTGTGCTCCGAAATGTATTACGGGCACCTGCGATAGGCGACAAGAAAAGCGGGCGGCAAAGGCCCGAACGTTAATGATACAAATAATGTCACAACGAATAACGGAATAAGTACAAAAGAATAGCCAACCCTTGGCAATGATAAATTAAAGACTAACGTGTTAACAAATACGCGGTATTGCTAATATTAACTCGCGTGAACCGGTACGCCACCCTCGTGGCAACGCACGCGGTCCAAAATGGCGCCGTTACGCGTTCAACGTCGCGTTTCCGCCGTTGCGAACGGCTCGCACCTATGTCGACGCTATCGACTCTCTCTCGTTATAATCGGGCGCACTCGGGCCTACGTCTCGCTATCTCCACGATCTATCGATCACTGCTCGATCCATCACGCCAAAGCTCCGGCATTCCGCAAGCTCCCGCTCGCCCACGCGCACCGCCCTACACGCAGGCACGACGACCGCGCTCGACCGCCACGCCACGTCGGCGCGCTATATTCAAACGCGTAACCTTTAACAATTCCAGTGTTTTTTTGATACGGGTTACGTTAAACGTTGATCTGTAAAGCAGAATAGATTTTATGTATTCTATGTAATGGGATTATTTATGCACGAATTAAGTCTACAATTGTCACTTTCATACCAAAAATTCGTGGTACATGTGCTGTGTAGTTGAATTCGCCACGTACAAGTTATACAACAACGATATTAAAATAAATTATTTTCTTGTATTATTCAGAAGGACGTGCTAAAAAACTGGCAAAATGCTCTTGCACGACCTGGTAAATTATTTACGGTAAAAGATCGTGTCTGTTCGAGACATTTTACTCCAGATCAAATTTGTTGACGTGACTTGACTTGTTGACTTGATTTGTTGACAAACAAAATGTTGACTATGTATAAAATGTACAAACAAAATAAATACTATTTATAAACTGATAATTGTTTATGATTTTATTTTGTTCAATTTTAGTTTCTCAAATATTGAGATAAATATACACATTGTTTGCTGCCTTATGATTATTATTATATAAAAATTTGTTTTATATATTTACAAATAATTTTCATTATGGAGTCTGACGTTATGACTCACGAATTTTATCACTTTTTTTTTGTGTGCAAAAAATGCAAAAGTAGTTCGTAAAGGTGTAGCGGAATACATATTACAATTCAAGCATATCAACGGTTTTCAATAGTTCACTACATTCATTGGTACTATGTATGTGAATAAATTTGGAGAAAGGCATTTTATTATCATTTAAATAAACGACCACCCGTTCGTCGGAGAGTACAGCAACTCTTTTCCTCACTCTGTAATCTAGTTCAACTTTTTGAAAACCAAAGAATGATTCGTTTCCTTTTAAAAACGACCATTGTTCTGATTGCTGACAAATGGAGTCCAAACATTTCTGTAAATATTTGAAGGAATCTTGGTGGCTTTTATCCTTAGTGGCAATTGACATGTCGCTTTCCCGTTGATAATCTGAAATTAGAACAAAATTATTTGTATACAAAACTCGTTATAACCTCAAAAATATCAGTGTTACAGAAGAATGTTGGGTAAATTACTTGTTATGACCGATTCTTACTTACCTTAGTAATAATTTTAATTGTAGTATCCGAGAGGATATGCAAATGCACGTATTTCTTCTCGACTTAACTTCGCACACTGAGTATTATGAACGTTCAGGAAAGATTGATAATGTTGATAATCTTTCGAGCAAATCAAAAGTGTGATATTTTTTGGAGCAAATATAACTGTGTTGGCTGCTCCAGTTGTCGTATCCCCACAATGCCGCCAAATGACCCGGCGTGGAACACTTGCACTGCGAGTGACAGAATGTGGTACTCGTAAAGAGCCGCAAATTTCATCGCAAGTTTTGTAGTATGGCGATCGGTCTCCTTCCCTCTTCCTTCCTGACGCTAAACAAGCAAAAACGACGGCGTCTTTTCCTCGTCGACCACGAGGCGTCGCCTATGCACGACCAACGACTGAGAAGCAGCCAGAATGGCCGACATACGGCTCTGTACCAATCTTCCTACTCATCTCTGTCACTATATACATATAAGCGTCGAGGGGATTGAGTTTGCCGGCCCCCTGGTTGGTAGCGCACCAAGCCGGTTGAACGGCTTCTCCGGCCTCGCTGGCAATATCTCCTTTCATCTCGGTGCCTATCCTCCATGTATGCTACGCCACAGCACCATAGTTCGAAAAGCACTTATCAGAGGCGTTGCCCGCGAAGATTTCCTTGTCACGCGATCAACGCTCCACTCGTCCCGTTTTTCTGCCATGATTTCGTAACCATAGTTCGGTCTCCTTTCCTCTAGTCTCCCTGGACATAATCTCGTTTTTCGCGATTTTCTCGAAAAATAAGGTCCGGCAAATTATTCCATTGTTATTTTCTCCTCCGACAAAAAATTCCCTATCCATTGACCCACTAAACGATTGAATTTGGTTAATATTTTAAAAAAATTCGGCTAACTTGTCGGTCAATTCGTTTATTTATTTACAAGTAAACGACGGTCCGACAGATTCCGGTTTTGGTCCGACAATTCCCGAAAATTTACTGGCAATTATTTGCAATTTTTAGAAATCAAATCGGTTTATTCGGACGGCTAACTTGACATAGGTACATTTTTCAATTAAATAAGATCTCACATTATCCGATTCGTCATCCTGTATTATCTTAGACTTCATGTTCATTATAAAACGTTTAGCACGGTGAAAAAGATTTGTTTGCAGTTTCGGTTACCGACCGGGCACATGGAATATCGACAATTGGCTTGTAAAACGGTAAAAATGGAATTTGGATTTAGTACGTATGGATGAAAATGATGTGAAGCATCTTCCAGATGTTCAAAAGATGCGCGGGCAAATTCTGAGACGTAACAGTGAGTATCTCAATATAGAAATGCGTGGGGTACGAGGATTTTGAATATAACGGGGAGGAAGATGGGTTGGCGTCCGCTGCCATCTTTAAACACGCGAGTAAGTCACATCCGTCCGACTCGTGCGATCCAGGACGGAGTGGGGTTAAGACAAATAGCTTTCTTGATGGCACATAAGAAATTGTGATTCTGCGATAATTCGAAGAAAGAAGCGCGTTTTAAGCGAATAAAACAGGACGAAATAATTGGATAGCACGTAACGTTAATGGCAGAGGAACATGTTTATGGCTATTATCCGACGAACGATGTCGATGGGGAATGTGTACGTAAATGGTTTCTTGACAGTTTGACAGGTTTAATATTTTGTGTCCCTTGACATGGAATTTCTCTTTCTATCTCTCTCCCGCTCTTTCTCTTTCTCTCGCTCACACTCACAAACTCTTTTCTCTCGGGTTTCTAAATTCTGAGTCTATTGTTTTTTCTTTTAACATTTTTTCTAGCTCGCAGGTCAAAACTAAAGTTAATTATGTTTTTTGGCCGTTATTCTCATCTGGGGTCCGCAAATATTAGTTCTCTTCTTGTACGCGACACAACTGTAAAAAGTTAGACAGTCACGGAAAGCTCGTCAATCACACTTTTATATTTTCTTAATTATAAATATAATTAAGTTTTAGTTCGTAATTAATATTTTTTCTTCGTTAGGGTCACTTTTTTTGGGACATTTGATTTGCTGGAAGTTTTTCTTTGCAATGAAATTCGAGTATTTATAGAGTTTTTGGGTTAGCTTCATCGATCAGCTACTTTGTGCTTGTATTTGGTCGAGGTGACTGAGGGTATCAATCAAATGTTGCCGATGAAAAGAGAAAGATATATTGTTCTTGGAAATTTGGCACTTGTCGCCTGGCGAATCGATAGATTAATTGTTTTACTGGATGGTCAAGGCTGTCGAGGCCACTGGCAGGTTGCGGCTCAAGGTTATTGCTGGCCATCATCTAGCCAAGAAAGACATCTTTGGTGCAAGTGATCCTTACGTTCGTATCGACCTCAACACTATAAATGGCAATGTTACAGTCGATTCTGTACTTACTAAGACCAAAAAGAAGACACTTAATCCTACATGGGAAGAAGAATTTATTTTTCGAGTAAGTTTCCTAACAAAATTTTATATGAAACTGAAAGTTTCTACAAGAAACGGAATAGCTAGAAGAGATCCTGCAAAGTTTGTAAACAAATTTCCAAAAATTTTAACGGTTTCATGGAACTAAATTGGATGTATAGCACAATCCTAGGCCATTAATTTTCACAAGGCTTTATTATGTTTTTAGCGCTATAGCTGACCGTCTAATCCAATCTTCCCTATTTACAACTGTCAATGAATAATTAGGGCCAGAATCGTGGTATCAACCCAATTTAACCAAGATTCATGGTAATTCGTGTTTACAAATTTTTTTTATATGTGACCAGGTCAAACCTTTAGAACACAAATTGGTGCTCCAGGTGTTTGATGAGAACAGATTGACGAGAGACGATTTTCTCGGAATGGTGGAATTGACACTGCTAAATTTGCCAAAGGAGCAAGAAGGCAGGACGATTCCCACAAAGCAATACATATTGCGTCCACGCAGGTGAACAAACAATGAAGGGTATAATTTGGATAAGCTTAGACATTTGGAGCGTAATAGTTTATTGATAATTGATTGCAGCACCGGAAGTCAGAGGGCCAAGATAAAGGGTACACTGCAAATATATCACGCATACGTATTGGACTCGTCGAACGGGGATTTTGGTGATCCGGACAGAGCACCGGATTTGGGAGACTGGGAGTTACTTGATAGGCCAACGCCCATGTCGGACAACAGTCCTGTTCAGCCTCATGGTGATGCATCCTCGATGAACGGTCCTTTGCCGCACGGATGGGAGGAACGCCAGGATGCGAACGGCCGAACGTACTATGTAAATCACATAGCAAGATTCACCCAATGGGAACGGCCCACGGCAATGTACGTCTACGATGAACTTGTCGAATCGGCGGCCTCGAATGATTTTGAAATCAAATAAGAATATAATTGTTAATTGTTTTTGTTTGCGTGATTGGTTGGCCCTTGAAGGAACGTTGTGCCAACGGGCGGTGTGACAAACGAGCAACGGAATCTTGACACTGCAGCTACAGAATTTCAACGACGATTCCACATCAGCGTAGATGATGCTGAGAGCAGGGGTCAAAGTAGAAGCTCTGTCATCAACCAGGTAAACTTTTCCACCAATTTTGTTGCGCCGGCCTTAGGATGCCATTTAACAAACCAGAATCCGGCTTTTTAATCCTTTTGCTCTGGCTTCAATATTTTTACGAATAATGCGATGTAATCTTTAACAATCGAAAACAACTGACATGGCGTTTGATTATTCAAACTCCACGCGAATTAAGCACGACGAATATTACATACTACATGACAATTAGTGTTTGTAGTTGTGACTTATTGCTTGGAGGTCGAAAGCCAACTCTCGATATGGTACGAAGCCCAGTGGAAACAATTTTGGTTGTTAATAGACTGAATACAAAGGAATTGACGTTTGAAATTGGTGGCGACTTAAGCAGCTACAATTATTTTTCTTTGCCATTGTATTCCACTGGAGAACGTTCAACATGGAGATGGATGGATAGTAGTAGTATCTCTGAGCCATCTATGAGTCGATGAGGGCAAAAGTATTGGCATATTTCTTACAAGTTAGAAATTCTTGTGTAAATTAAGCTAATGCTAAAACAAGGATTCGGAAGTTGTAGGAGTAGTTGAGATTTTGTGATACCTCACTCTTATTTGGTGAGACAATAGTCGGTGGAATTATCTCGAATATGCATGGAGGTGTGCGGCGCTATCGTATAACCAGATACGATTGAAGGATTAAAGAGGGTTTTAAGTGAAAGTTCAATCGATATTGTGTAAAAAATTAAAAAAAAATAACGACTAACCCTGTACAAAATAGCATGCGGAATGTAAAAAGAATATGCATGTATGTGTAAGGATGGTGAAGGGTCTCGCGAGGAAGACGAAAATTCAGAAGCAAGGGATAATGATGAGGGTGGTGAACTTGAAGCAGCCGCGTCGGACTTCGGGAATAGCATCGACCAACGCGGTTACTTAGGAGAATGTGATGATCAGGTATTCAATAATACAACACAAATGTTAGCATGCTCGGATATATATTTGTAAACCTCGCTTTGTTTTCGACTTCTATCCGTTCCATGACCTAGACTTTTCATTAAGACGACTCGAAAAACTGTCGACTCTGTTTTCAGAGCGACGACAACGTAGACAGTCCGGCTGGTTCTAGACGATCGTCGGGACAGGTAGATATTGAGACATTCGCGTCCATAAAGTTTAGAATATATGTTTATCGCAAGGCACCCGTTTTGACAATTGACCGTCAAGCCTCGCGAATTTCAGACTGAAACTCCGAAACCTACGTTTCCGCTACCCAGCGGTGACGGATTGCCGCCTGGCTGGAGCATGCAATTGGCCCCGAACGGACGAATGTTTTTCATCGATCATAATGAAAGAGCGACAACGTGGGTCGATCCGCGAACAGGGAGAGCAAGTCCTATGCCTAGTCACAACGTGCCTTCGGCCACCCCGAGGAGTGATTTGGATCAACTTGGTCCACTGCCAGAAGGATGGGAGGAGAGGGTACACACCGACGGAAGGATCTTCTTCATCGATCACAGTGAGATTCTGATACACGATCGATTGTAATAATGAACAGTGAGTGTGGAGAGTATTAGAACACCCCATCATTTGTCAGATAAATGACTTTTTGTCGCTGGGCATTAATGATAATTTTGTGCTCAAATATTTGGGATACTCTTGGTGAGAATCGACTACAATTACATTCCTCAGAACGGCATTTTATCTCATTGTAACTTGAGGATCGACGGGATCATAGGAATATCTGAGGAATTGGAGAGGAAAAGAATTTTAATATCACCGACTCAGCCAAGTATAATTTATTTACACTACCGCCAGAAAGTGTCATACCACTTGCCGCGTGCCCCATCAAAAACCAGTCGCGAGTTTAAATGATGGTGGTTTCTTCAAAAATGAAGTCACCGACTTAAAAAAACCGTTGGGAAGTTCATTAAACTCTTAGTTCAATGGGCCCTGGTTGTGTAAATTCGGATGCCCGTATTCTGGATTATAACCAGAGGAGCGAAGAAAATACAGAATTCCATGCCTCCACTTTGACTCTTTAAGGGCTCAGCTGTCGATTCGTCCAAGAAAAATAAAAAAACCCTTGAGGAGCTCCTGAAATATAAATTCATTTCTATGAGCGTGCAGAATCCACATCACGGCAGTTCATCGCACGATTCGAATATATTTGAGAGTCTCGCCCAGCGTTTCGGTTTTGTCACCCGGGTAGAATGGCAAATGGGGGCTCGCGAAGGATACTCGGCTCGAAGTTGTAATTAATCATTCACTTTCATTCTACTCACTAAATTGTCTCGAATATATGGTAACTAGTCTACAAATATAATGATCAGCATGAATAATTAATTGTTAATTGGATGAGAAACTTTTAAAGAGGCAAGCAAAATCTCTCACGTGAGCCCCCATTTACCACTTGACCTTGGGGACAAAAGCGAAGTGGTAGCCGAAGCCCTCGAATCCGCCCGGATCTTGCGTCTGTCTGACGGCATATGGATTCTATACGCTCAGAAATAAATTTATATTTCCGGAACTCGGTAAGATTTTTCAATTTTTCTCAGATGAATCGATAGCCAATGTCCCAAAGGTTTACTTTGGAAAGTGTCGAATTTTTAAACAGTTTTTCTTGGCTCCAGCCGAGAGTCAAAATCGCGAAATAAAATTCTATAAAAATCGGAATTATTTTCTCTCTCCCGTCATAATTCGGAGTACAGTGATCCGAATTTATTCAAATGGCGCTCATTTAACAAAGAACGCAATAACTTTCCCAACGATTTTTGTAAAAAAATCAGTAGCTTGATTTATGACGAAACTACTATCTTTCAAAGTCGCAACTGCTGTTTGATAGAGGGCGAGGTAAGTGGTATGATACTTTCTGACGGTAGTGTACCACGTGATTTCATTCGCAATAAAGAAGCAGCGCGACTTCTTAGTCCTTCGTCGACCTTCTCAATGACCCGCCTTCTGTAAGAACATTGTTAAGCTTTCATAATCTACGAAATGGGTAGGAAAGCGGTTCAAAAGACGGAAGCAGGGCGAAAAATTATAATTAGCCACCACAATCAATGTAAATTGTTGAAGGAAGTTAGTAAAGCCGTGGCTAGACCTCGTTCTACCATTTAAAATATAGTCGACTTATCCGGAATAACGAAATTGGAGAAAAACAAAGCAAGAAAAGTTAGACCATCGAATGTGAGGCTACGAAGCCTTTCGTTGTTCGAAAAATGAAGGATGGTCCCCGATCGAGTGCTACTCAGCGCATGAGTGACGTCGGAAATAAGGTTGGAATAAACATTTGTGCGAGTACAGTGAGGATTGTATTGCTTCAAACTGATTTACAAGCGTGGATATCTAGGAAGAAACATTGGTTAAATGAAAGTAACATAAAAAAGAGTTAGCGTACTTGTATTGCATTGGAAACGAGTTAAACCTGCCGAGGAGATCAATTTAAATGTTCTCGGCGCGGATGGGAGGGGAAAGTATGGAGACCGAAGAATACCGATTTGGAGGAACGAAATTTACTCCCTCGATTCAAGCACGGTCGCAGTCCTGTATTGGTCTCGGCGTGTATATCCGCAGCAGGAGTGGGCCAGTTAGTATTTATCATTCTTCTCCTCACTCCTGAGCTAAGTAGAATTTAATCGGGGTTTAATCGTTGTTTTTCGAGGAATGAAGCGCCGCTCATGGCGAGAATCTTGAACCGCGTCTCATTTACAGGCGATGGTTAATCTCTCCTTGCTTTGTTTTTAACGGATTTCTTTTTCCCGTATCACTCTATTATGTAAATGAATTTTACCAAATGTAAATTTAATTCTCCTTGACGGAGTCGGTAGTCCTTCAACACTATGTGTTCCGACATTTCGCTGATCTTTCTATTATTTCGTTGATTCTCCAGCTACAAGTAAATAAAATCCCGTTTTAATAAATGGAATTGTTGCTGCTGGTCTTTGTCAAGAGTACCGCAACCGCAAATGTTTAACCAAAAAAATATGCTACCCACTGAAAAATTCAAATTATCTGATAAATGATGGGTGTTCCGATACTTTTTACATTCAATGTATTTCAACGGCGCGCATTAGACTGATTTAAGTGTCATTCGTTTCGGCAGATACGAGGACGACGCAGTGGGAGGATCCGCGTATGTCTAATCCACAGATCGCTGGTCCGGTACGTTACGTCCTGGCTGCATTTATTGATGAATCGTGCTGCCGTTGGTGCAGTATTAGTTGACCGATATTTTTCTTTTATCACAGGCTGTGCCGTATTCTAGAGATTATAAACTTAAGTACGAGTATTTGAAATCGCAACTTAGAAAGCCGGTGAGTACCGTTTGTTAGATCGTTCGTATTGACGCTTGATATAGTACCCGCGAGTCAGAGACAAACCAAGCCAAGCCAAGCCAAGCCAAGTTAAACCGAACCGAATATTATGCTTGCTTTTACAGAGCAGTGTCCCAAATAAGTTCGAGATCAAAGTGGGGAGGAGCAACATTCTTGAAGACTCATATCGTATTATCAGCTCGGTCAATCGAATGGAAATTTTGAAGACTAAGCTGTGGATAGAGTTCCAGGGTGAGGTGGGCCTCGATTACGGCGGGCTCGCTCGCGAATGGTTCTTCCTGTTGTCTAAGGAAATGTTCAATCCGTATTACGGCCTTTTCGAATATTCGGCCATGTACGTGAAAGAGTAACACATTCAGCTCATGTATTCAATCGATATCAGAGCTATTTCGAGGTTTTGCATTTATCGAGCTGTGTGCTGCAATGTTTATTCATTTATTCATTCCTATTACTTTTTAACGTTTTTTGAAAGATTGGTATCAGAATCTGAATTGCAGACCATATTATAAAGTATTTCCTGGCATAAATATGTGACGAAAAAAACTTTTCAAAGTCACTGAAGTATTTTTACTGATTTATCGAGCTGGAACTGTTTGAATACTCTAACTAATCTCTCAACTTCAAGTAGCATAACTGGTTTCTCAAATGTTTTGGCTCAAGATCATTTTTCCACATGCAACTTGAGCTTAAAACCCGTTATCGATTAATTCAATTTCCATTAAATTGTTTTGTGCTGCAATAAATCCGAGGCACCCGGCAATAAAATTCGATGACAAAGAATTTTCAAGCATCGCTGAAAATATTCAGGAGATCGAACAAAATTTAATGTGCCACGAGCTTGAACCTCAAATTGGTTTTCCCCGCTATACCTTGACTTTAGTGCGAAGGGTAAAGTGAATTTGAATAGATTTTAAGTTGAAGCGAAAGAGCTAGTCACATACGAAAAGTCGAAATACCTCGAAAGTTGGCCTTATTATTAACGAATAATGCTCCACGCGCATGCTCCAGGGATAACTACACATTGCAAATAAATCCGTTTTCTGGCGTGTGCAATGAGGAACACCTCAACTACTTCAAGTTCATTGGGCGAATCGCCGGAATGGCTGTTTACCATGGAAAACTTTTAGACGGTCAGTTTATTTCTCACAACTTCTCCCCGATAAACACTAGCCGATGCGTAATTATCCACGTAATTATTCATAATTTTCTATCTTTCAGCGTTCTTCATACGACCATTCTACAAAATGATGCTATCAAAGACGATTGACCTCAAGGATATGGAAAGCGTTGACTCCGAGTACTATAATTCTCTACTTTGGATAAAAGAGAACGACCCGAGCGAATTGGAACTAACTTTCTGTGTGGACGAGGAGAGCTTTGGCCACACGTCGCAGCGTGAGCTCAAACCGAATGGGGCAAACATACCGCTGACGGACGAGAACAAAGACGAATACATAAGTCTCGTGATACAGTGGAGGTTCGTTTCTCGAGTCCAGGAACAAATGAACGCCTTTCTGGAAGGATTTAACGCTCTCGTGCCTCTCACTCTCGTAAAAATTTTCGACGAGCACGAACTTGAACTCCTCATGTGCGGAATACAACACATAGATGTCAAGGATTGGAAGAAAAACACCCTTTACAAGGGCGATTATCACGCTAATCACATAACCGTACAGTGGTTCTGGCGCGTTGTTCTTTCGTTTAGTAACGAAATGCGCGCAAGATTGCTGCAATTTGTGACGGGGACTTCTCGAGTACCGATGAACGGTTTCAAAGAACTTTACGGCAGCAACGGACCGCAATTGTTCACCATAGAAAAGTGGGGCACACCCGAGAATTATCCACGCGCTCACACATGGTACGCAAAAGCCAATCGCAATAATATTTTTCATTTATAAATAGCTGCGAAATATTTACATTAACATATAGAGAAATTATACTATTCTTTCACTGTCTTATGAGCATTTTGTTACGGAAAAATGTTGAACGTATAACACATATTCAAATATTTTTATATTCAGCAGCTTGCTTATTATCTTTTATATTCTGAATTTCATCGCTCTAAAAATTGCAACGCGAATTAAACAGAATTGTAGACTTTAGCCTAATATTCTGAGTTTTGAAGGCGAAGCTTGGTATATGGTGATAGGATTTTTTTAAAATCGTTCCTCAGAATGAAAATTGCAATAAGCTTTTCCAATCAGTGGAAATTAATCATACAATTTGTCAATGAAAAATCATTAAAATATGGGTTTTAATACTATTCTTAATGTTTTCGCAGCTTCAATCGGATTGATCTGCCACCCTACGAGAGCTATCAACAGCTCAGGGATAAGCTAATCAAGGCTATCGAGGGATCTCAAGGTTTTGCGGGGGTTGACTAGCGCGAGATACTATTCTGTACAATGATACCTGTAATATAATGTGTATACAGTTATACATTAGGGTGGTTCTAAATCGGGTGATGTCGGAATTTCCGTGGTTTCCGCCCACAAAAGTAATCAACATGAATAGAAAAAAAATTGGGCGCAAACGGGAGTTTGTCCGATAAGCCTATCAACTGTCGCATCGCAATCGAATTTTATATGGGAAAATGCATGCATTTGACATTCTGTTGAGGAAATTTTTTATTACTTCGAAACTATACATGATAAAAATATGATCTACAATTTTTTAGGAAATTTACTGCTCTACAAAAAAGGTTTCTAGTTAAATTTTCGTGAATCTAATATTTATTACGTATTTTGCAAAAAAAATAGCTTTTCATGGCTCGCTCAAAAAAGCAAAAAACACTTCACATGATAAGAAAATGTCATGCGACAATTTTCTAGGAAATTGAATGCTCTACAAAAAAGGTCTTCTATAAAATTTTCGTGAATCTGATATTTATTACGTAATTCGCAAAAAATGGCTTTTTTGACCCAGCTATGAAAAGCTATTTTTACGTAATAAATATTAGATTCACGGAAATTTTACAAGAAACCTTTTTTGTAGAACAGTACATTTCCTACAAAATTGTAGGAGATAATATTTTCATCATGTATAGTTTCGAAGTAATAAAAAATTTCCCCAACAAAATGCCAAATGCATGCATTTTTCCGTATAAAATTCGATTGCGATGCGACAGTTGATAGGCTTATCGGACAAATTCCCGCTCGCGCTCGATTTTCTTTCTATTTATGTTGATTACTTTTGTGGGCGGAAACCACGGAAATTCCGACATCACCCGATTAAGAACCACCCTATTATACATGTGTCACTATAACCCTAGTATATAGATGTATGTAAAACAATCCGTGTGTACCGTCTTCAATATGATTAATTCTATCACGTATTACACGATTACGATATTTCTTTCTTAAATGTTAACTTGTATAACGATAACGATTCTGAGATTTGTTCGATTGTGTCGAGCAGGAATAATTCCCAAACTAATAATGAACAACGCTATGAATATTGGTTGAATTACTAATGGGTGTATATATATGTATATTAGGGTGGTTGTTATTTGGGTCGGATTTAAGGTTTAATTGGAGTAGCTTGGAAATCGTTCGAAAAAAATTCAAGGATATTATGAATCTTTTCGTCAGTTCTACCCATCTCCCTCACCAAGTGAAGTGTCCCATTTTCAATCCCTGCAAGTTTTCTACCTTTCGATCATTATAGTGCCGGGACGACTAATTATTCCTGAATGAATCCAGTACCATATGAAATTAACGGGTATGAGCCTTTCTTTTACGAAACACAATATGCATTTAAGGGTTACTCATTCCACATTTTCACTATTCCTTTGACGATTAGAATTTTATTTATTAAAATAATTTTGAAATAATTAAAATATTTGAGAATCCCCAAAGCCCCACATTGATTGTAGTTGTTCGAGGATATAATCGAAGGTATTTCACGTCAAATTGCAGGGAAGGGGGAGGGGGCCGATGTTCTAGTTATTTTCAAATCACTTGAATAAATTGGATAATAATCATCGTAGGAACGGTGTAAACGAAGACGACCCATACATGTAGATTTTTTTTCGTGACAGTAGGTTTCATACTTGTTAATTTCATTGGATTGGATTTTTAAAGGTATCATTAGTCGTCAAGCCAACGTGATTACTGGAAGGTATAAAAATTGTATGTATTTTAAATGGGAAACTTCACCTGGCTCGGGGGGATGGTTAGAATTGGACGAGAAGGTTCAAAATATCCTTATATATGAGTGGATCCATCGAATTCCGGAAAACTTTGGGCTTCGCAATCTAGAGCCGTTATGATATTCACACAGCTTGAAATGCATGTTAGAAAACAAATTCCCGAATTTTTTTCAGAATTTTTTTCTATTCTTTTGGCAGCTGTCAATTAAGGTATTTTTCATTTTTTTCAAGTATTCCTCTCATATGCTTACGCGTTTAAAAAAATATATGAAGAATCTGTTTTTGATGTGAAATTGTCTCAGCTTCTTGAAAAAAATATTGATTTTTTTATTTCAAACCTCAAAAATGTATTGAAATCGAATTTCAAATTTAAAATGCTGTTTTTCGGCCGTTGTCCGAATTTTGGAAATTTAAACAATATTTTTGTCGGAAACCGGAAAAAAATATCACAGGAAGATGTATTTTCCGAGTTGAGTTCTCCATAAGTTTTCTTATAATTAGAGAACAAAAATTTCAATATAAAAGATCCAAAAATGTAATTTTCCTATTTTTTTGTCTTACAGGTAGGCGTTATTGCGACTATACAAATGTGTTTCATCATTGTTTTTTGAGTTTATTATCTTTTCATCAAGACCTATAACGAGCTTAAAAGTTATTGCAAAATTGTAGTTTGAACAAACCGTTATGTTTGTATCTTTTTTATCGTCCCCATCGATAAGTAAAATTGATGGACTTCTTTCACAAAATAAAGATATGTCATATATTTATTTCGTATTATATATCTTAATTTTATATAAAGCCCGAAGTTATCCGAAATTCGATGAATCCACTCATATATATTGCTTGGAATTGATTGTTAAGTCGCCCCAATGACGATTTGAATATGACCTAAACAGCAAGCACCCTTGAAGATTCTATTCTATGTGGAGACGAGTCTTAATTCAGAATTGACGAGTTCAACAATAACGATTAGGTTATTTATGTAATAGTTAATACTACTAACGCAAAGGGAAATTGTGAATAATTTTGTTATCGAATTTAAAACGTCAGCAGATTATGGAACCCTGATTCATGACAATATCCACGAATTCGATCGAAAAATTGCACCGATAGACGCGTGGTTTTATAATTTATTCGTGGAACAGTTCCCGTACAATGCATAACAATATGTGAATATGTGACATAACTTGAATCTTTCGAAGCAGTAATCCCGTTCCGCTCGCGGATCGGATGAATTTACCGACATCCACGTACCTGCACGTGGCAATGAAACGACCCATGCCTCTCGTTCGTTTTGACTCCTATCTTAGATTCGCAAACTTATCATTAGCTTGAGGTGCAAATAAACGAATTGCGGATTTTACTGCCGGCGGGTAAATACATTTGTGGATTGTAAGTGAATAGGTATAGCTACAGATGGAATATCGACAATATTTTTATTGCAGATGTCTCACTCGGAAAATAAAGACAAAGTAAAATTTAATGAATGAAAAGACGCGTTCCGCGAGACTTATTCGGGATAAAATGTACTAGAGTTGCGTTTCTTCCCTTAGGTTATTTCTCTGATGGTACAACATTTGAGGGTTTACAACCATTACGCGTTCATAGAGAAATAACCAAAATAAATAAATAAATAAAGAATAAATACAATCGAGGAAATTCCTTCGACTAACGCAGGGCTCGCTAAACTCTTTAAGCCTAACGACCACACTGACTCCTATTCGTACGGCCCGCGGGCCGGATCTGTGGTGGCGGGCCGGCATTGGCTCGCCGGCTGTAGTTTGGAGACCCCTGAGCTAACGCATAAATGAATAATTGAAACTGGTCTCGACCACGATAGTCGATGAGAAGGGCTTAGGGCTTGTCAAGTCTATCTAACGCTGCGTGCATTTTTTTGACTCCTGGAACTGGATCCACAAACGATTAAGTTATGTATCGATATGTATCTGTGAAAATTGTAAATTCTACTGAAAACTTGGCGGGGTAGTCCGGACGAGGGGATTGATCGGATGCCCGATTTTTAATGGACAATAGCGGGCGGCGAACAAAGGAGACACCCCCACCGCAAGACTATTTTTTTATAATTAAATAATAGTGGAAGTAACGGGTATTTTCCTTCGGGCTTTCGTGATAGCGTAATCGGCCGGGGGAAAAAAACATTATTTACTATTGCAACTTCTGTACAATATATGTTTCTTTCTGAGGATTTCTTATGATAAATTAACATGATGAAACCATCTCGGTGACGGATATTACCTACACTATTGGAATAAATATAACGTTTCGAGGCAAATCCGGCAATGCTTCTTAGTGATCAAGTTTGCGATCACACAGAGATTTTAGTCGTTAATATCTTTCTGGCGTGAACATTTTATCTACTAATTTGTGTTGATGACACCTTGTGGACTGTTGAATTTACGTTCTAGCGATAGGTTTATTCCTTACCGATATGATAACATGAGACTCACAAGGAGACCACATGGGTGTCGGATTTTTGTTATTTTTTATACTCATGGTACGTGAAGTTGAGACCCCAAATATTAATATCCCCAAGCAGTTCGATGCCATATTCAGAAATTCTCGAGAAATTTCTTTGTAATTCGAATACTTAGGTATTTTAAATATTAAATTCATTAAATATATGCTAATTAACATATTATCATTAACAAATTATAATTTTATATGAAAATCGCACGTGAGTTAATACAATTATTTGAAATTAATTAAAATAAAATTCCAAATAAAGTTTTGTGGAACGAAAATGAAAAAATCTCAGGTAAAAAATAAAATGCTTTTTATTTAAAGTTAAATTGTATCCATTTTTTCAACAACAGGTGTAGTATCGCACGAGCCACAGTGATAAGCGTCGTAAAAACACGGGAAACAGTAATTTTCACGGTGACTAGCACACCGTACGAATGCTGCGTTTTTACATGCTCAATGTTTTTTCAAAATATCAATAGGAAAACAAACTTTATTAACCTTTTTAAAGATTTCTCTCGTATCGCAAAGTTTTGAAGCGAACCACGCATACCTGATCATTTTACCGAAGATCGGAGAGGACAACTGGTGATGCACGATTGAATGAATTTTTATCCAATCTCGATATTAAAATACTTAAGTATTCGAATTAAAAAGAAAAAAAATTGGGGAAAAAAAATATCCAGGGTAAGGATCGAACCGGGGACCTTCTAGTTACTAGCCTTGCTCGCTACCTGCTTGGCTACTCGGCCGGTTGGGAATTGTCTTTTCGTTAGTTTTCATAAACTGCTCGCAAAACTTCAAAGTCGATTTTCTCGAGAATTTCTGAATATGGCATCGAACTGCTTGGGGATATTCATATTTGGGTCCTCAACTTCACGTAACATCAGTATAAAAATTAACAAAAATTCGATGTCCATGTGGTCCCCTTGTCAGACACGATATGACACACTAGGACCCCTACCACTTACAAGGGGAGGACCAAACACATGTTAATAACGGATTTTTATCAGTCTTAGATATGTTAAAGGGAGACCCTTCCTGAGTACTAGGCTCACGGCTTTTGATTCACTAGGCCTTAGTTTCGGAGAAAAATTTTTAAAAATCTCTTTTCGCAATGTATGTACCTCCGACTTTCATCACCCAGCATGAAAGCGAGCGTAGCTCAGTGGGCAACGCTCGGGGCTGGCACGCGGGTGGCCAGGGTTCAAGTCCCACCGTTTTGATGATTTTTTTTTTTTAATTTATTTATTTTTTCGAAATTTCTAACGTTTATTTTTATTTCTATCTTGTTTTTTTTTATTGTTTTCGACTTGCTTCCTCATAGAGGGAGCTTTGTTTTCGTGACAACATTTTTTTTCGAGATGTTCATGAAAACGTGTTCAGAATGTCCCAAAACATCTAAAAAACACAACTAGAAAAAATGTCCGGATGTATGTATGTGTGTGTGTGTGTGTGTGTGTGTGTGTGTGTGTGTGTGTGTGTGTGTGTGTGTGTGTGTGTATGTAACATTGGTTGAGCGTTCATAACTTGAGAACCGCTCGAGATATCAAGCTGAACTTTGTCACACATGTAGAGGGTTTACGGCGCATAGGATGATTTAATTTTTAGAAAAATCCATGCAGTTTTTTTGTTTTTATGCGATTTTTAAAAAATTCAAAAAATTTTTTTTGGTCTCTAGCTTCCACAATTTTAGAGATATCGACCTCAAATCCAGTATAATGTTGAACGACTACAGGGTGATGCTCGTCACTGAATTGGAAAAAAATCCATGCAGTGCTTTTGTTTTAAGAAATTTTAAAAGGTGTAAAAAATTGTGAGCGCACTCTAGCTGGCACAATTTTCTAGATATCGGACTAATATTTGGTACGTAGCTGCACTATTATCAAGAGGCGTTTCGGATTGAATTTGGGCGAAATCCATCGAGCCATTCATATTTTATGTCATTTTGAAATTTTTCAAAAATCAACGTAAGTGCTCTAGCTCCCACAATTTCCGAGATAATCCGCAAAAATTTAGTTCAAACTTGCACTACTGTTGAAAGATGTTTGGCATTGCATTTGGGTAAAATCCATCCAACCATTCATATTTTATGTCGTTTTGAAATTTTTTGAAAATCGTCGCGCGCGCTCTAACTTCCACAGTTTTTGAGATTTCGGATCAAAATTTGGTACAAAGTCGCACTATCATCGAAAGATGTTTCGTATCTAATTTGGGCAAAATCCACAAAGGCGTTTGAATTTGATGCGACTTTCAATTTTTGAAATTTGACATGGAATTCACTTCATATTTCTTCTGGACGAGATCGATTTACGAACGGATTTCATATAAGAACAAGAGTGCAAAGTCGAACCTTGCACATGGCTTCCTCATAATTTTTTACATTTGTCAAAGCTTCCTCTATGAGGAAGCCAAAACGGATCGGTACAGTTCCTCATAGAGGAAACTCTGGCAAATGTAATAAATTATGAGGAAGCCATGTGCAAGGTTCGACTTTGCACCCTTTTTATTCTATTTTTATGGATATTTTTTTTCCTAAAAATAAAAACGGTCAATAATAATCTATCATGCGTATTTCTGGTACAAAATTTACGCTGACGTTGGAACAATTTATTACAGGAAAAGGAGTTGCACTACAAAATTCTGTCGTATAAGTTTTTATTCGTAAAATAACACAGTGAATATTGTACATCAGTCGCTGTCGGACTCGACTTCTTCATACTCGTTGGATTTGTCAAAAAAAAGTCGACGAGCTCACCAATAAATTAAAAACGTCAGAGAGTGTTCAGTCCTCATACTTATTTTTCACGAGCGCAGTATTCCCTGCGCGATTGTTTCTCATGGCAAACTGGCGCAACCACTTTCAAGAGGATAGAAGACGTTCGCGTTGCCATGACATTTAATTATTATCAAACCCTCGGACGAAACGGACAACAATTTTGAATCTCAGTATTTTATGTATGTAATGGTCAATAAAGATCTATTTCAATCCTAAACATGGTCCTTCGAGCCGGATAACGAGGAATCATTCGATGAGATACGATAGTGTCAGTATCAAGACTGAGTACCACAAGTTTGTCGCAAGAATCGTCAAGAAAACGAGCAAGATCGAAGGATCGAGAAGAAGATGGAGGCCGCACTGACAGCGATTCGCAAGGAACGAGGATACATAAAGGCAAGGGTAAGCCGTATCGAAAACTTCATCACACACGCTGAAGACCAAACAAAGGAATCCAATCTAGAAGAGATCGAAGTACGAATCAACTCGCTCGAACAAGTCGCAGCAGATTTCACAAAAATCCAAATACAGTTGTTGTAGGTAAGTGAATCCGATGAACTTCCTGAGCGAGATTCGAGGGAAGACGAGGAATTTGAAGAGAGGTTTATTGGGGCAATGGTCAAGTTAAAACGATTAAGAAACTTACTGTCGATCCCAACAACGACACCGATGCCTAATGCGATCAATACGAATGTATCAGATTTATTAAGTATGTCTCACGTGAGCTCGGTCGATCCAACAAGCTCTACCTTACCAGCCGAGCACAACCAGTTGCTCACGAGTGACAGTATTCGCGAAAATGCAAGCGCAGGAGGGACGACTACATCACCTCCGCCGACCATCGACCCACTAATGAGACTCCTAGAACAACAAACTGCGTTGTTGACGATACTCTCGAACAGTCGTAACCAAGGTGGACAACGAGAACCTCAAGTGAAGTTACCTGTCGTCAAACTGCCAAGTTTCGACGGAAAAATCGAGGATTGGAAGCGATTTTCGGACACCTTCAAGACGCTAGTATACACGATCACCCCGAATTGTCAAATGTTCAGAAACATCAATACTTAACGTCGTCGTTGACAGGTACCGCTGCGAAGTTGGTTGAATCGATTGAGATTTCGGACGTCAACTACGAGGTTGCTTGGAATTTGTTGAAAAATCGTTATGACGATCCGAAATCCATAAAGAAAAGGCATATTCACTGTCTATTCGAGATGCCGAAGGTCGATCGCGAATCAGCAACTGCGATCCGAGAACTTGTCGATCATACGCTCAAGCATCTTCGTGTGTTAAAGGCGATGCAACTTCCAACCGAGTCGTGGGATGAATTACTGTTGTACATGATCGAAGTAAAGCTTGACCCCACGACGCGACGAGAATGGGAACGATATGCCGAAACAGACGAGACATCCAGCGTCGAAAAGATGACGGATTTTCTACAAAAACGTTGTCAATTCCTCGAGCGGTTACAATCGGGACCGAAATTGAAGGAGAATCCGAACAACAACATATCAGCGAGGTCCAACAAGGACACTCAAAATGAATCTACCTCGCGCAAGCCGTTCACGAAGTCAAATAAGTCAACCAGCAGCAACGTAACGTCGTGTGCGACGGAACGAATGGAAAATAAATCAGGTAAATGCTATCTCTGCAGTGGTCCGCACTTCATTTACTTCTGCACCAAGTTTTTAGGCATGTCGGTTGAGGAACGTATCATCGAAGCTCGAAGACTTCGATTGTGTATCAACTGTCTTCGAAACGATCATTTCGCCAAAACGTGCAAAATGGGATCGTGCAGAGAGTGTTCTGGGCGGCACAATACGTTGTGTCACGTGCCACGAACAATCGATCGCGCAAGAGACACACCAATTTCAAATACGCCAGCACCAGATGGCATCGCAGCTCAATCAAGCAGCATCGAAACATCGAGCAATAACGTTACGACCACGGTCTTACATACAGGTCTGGAAACTCCGTCAATTATCCGGTGGTGGGGGTGGAACGTTTTCGGGCAAATATTTGTTTCTCGGAGCTGCCACAAGTAAGGCGCTGACGTACTGGGGTCACGCATCGCACACGCGCGGATAAGTTCCGCTGCGCGCGGGTGGGGATGGGAACCTATCCGCGCATGCGCGACGCGCGACCCCAGTATTTCAGCGCCTTACTTGTGGCAGCTTCGAGAAACAAATATTGGCCCGAAAACGTTCCAACCAAATCGGCGGAGTTTCCAGACCTGTATGTAAGACCGTGGTTACGACGATGCACCAATCGACAAATCGACCTAAGCGTGTTCTCATGTCGACGGCGGTGGTAAACGTGCATCATGCCAATGGTACGCCCATATCTGTACGCGTGTTATTAGACAGCGCCAGCGAAGCGAATTTCATGACTGTCGCGGCATGCAATAAATTAGGATTGCGGAACGGGAAAATCAATGAACCGATCGTCGGTTTAAACGGAATAAAAACTCAAGTTACACAAGATTTCGATGTCACAGTAACCTCACGTCATTCGAAATTACGCATCAATGTTTATTGTCTCGTCGTACCGCGAATTACAAACGATTTACCATCATTCAAATTCGAGCCAAGCGAATTACCAATACCAAGCACGATAAAACTTGCCTATCCGTACTATCACGACCCAAGCAAAATCGAAATGCTCATTGGAGCAGAGTTTTTCCAGGAACTCCTCGAGACCGGAAAAATCCAGTTGGGCATCAATAAGCCTACCCTGCAAAACACTGCATTGGGTTGGGTATTGACCGGGCCAATGCCGAACTCGCGCCAGAATCGTAATCTTTCAGTGTTCGTTTGCACCACCGATCAAGGTAGTCTACAAGAGAGTCTCACACGATTTTGGAATATCGAGGAAGTAAAATCACACGAAGCAATGCAGGTATCAGAAAAAGATGGTGAAAAATGCGAAAAACTATTCAGGACAGCAACGCGCGACAGTTCTGGGCGATTTGTAGTTCGTCTGCCGTTTTGCGATACACCAAGAAAATTAGGAGAAACCCGACAAATTGCAGAAAAACGATTGGTATCACTCGAGCGACGATTTAAGGGAAACGAGATATTGCGACAACGTTATATGGAATTCATACGTGAATATATCGAGCTTGGACACATGTCTCTTGTAGATCCAAGGGAGCCTTCAGGAGACCAACCGATAGTATACTTGCCACACCACGGAGTAGTACGCGAAACGAGCGCAACGACTAAATTGCGAGTCGTGTTCGACGCTTCTGCGAAATCTAGTTCGGCAAGGTCTTTGAACGATATTCTCATAGCCGGTCCGACAATTCAAGACAACCTATTCGAAATTTTGCTGCGATTTAGACTTCATAAGGTAGCCTTCACCGCGGATGTACAAAAAATGTACCGACAAATTTTGATAGACCCGCATGATCGGGATTATCAAAGAATTCTCTGGCGGTTTTCATCCGAAGAAGACATCCAAGAATATCGTCTGAATACGATCACATACGGCCAAACGTGCGCTCCGTTTTTAGCTATTAGAGCGATGCGACAACTAGCGACCGACGAAGCAAATGACTTCCCAACAGCGGCTCAGGCTGTACTCCGAGATTTTTATGTCGACGATATTCTATCGGGCGCGAATAACATCGATGAAGCGCGAGATCTATGTGATCAGTTGACTCAGTTACTGCGGAAAGGAGGATTTGAATTGCACAAATGGAGCTCAAACAACGACGAGATTGTTGCAAATCGGCGAGGAGTAAGAAACGAAAACTCACCGCTGAGTATAACTGATAGCGATTGCGTAAAAACCCTAGGTCTGCAATGGCAACCATCGAAAGACATATTTCAGTTTTCAATCGATATGGATGTCGAAGCAAAAACGAAACGAGAATTGCTATCTGCAATTTCAAAATTATTCGATCCTCTCGGATTCATCGGGCCGATTATCATTCGAGCAAAGTTAATCATGCAAGCGACTTGGTCTCACGACATTGATTGGGATAATTCACTACCGCCGGAATTGCTCAACGAGTGGAACAAGTACGTCGAAGACGTTCAAAAGGTGGGCATTATTGAAGTACCGCGACGAACTATACAGCTCGATAATCCTACTCGACTATACCTCCATGGTTTTTGTGATGCCTCGGAAAGGGCATACGGCGCGTGTTTGTACATTCAATCTGAAAACGCAGACGGCCACAAAACATCGAGCTTACTCTGTTCGAAATCACGCGTCGCTCCAGCAAAAAAGATAACGCTGCCTCGTCTTGAGTTATGCGGCGCCGTTCTTCTCACGAGACTGGTTCAAACAGTCAAAAGGGCGTTAAATATCGAGTTTGATGGAGTTCGGGTATGGACGGATTCCATGATCGTACTAGCGTGGATCGCCAAGGAGCCATCGCAATGGCAAACGTTTGTAGCCAACCGCGTTAGCGAAATTCAATCGTCATTGTCACCAGGTCAGTGGGGTCACGTAAGTGGTAAAGAAAATCCCGCCGATTTAGTTTCTCGCGGTGTAAGCTGCGACAAACTCGAAACCAGCGAATTATGGTGGGCGGGGCCAACCTGGTTACATAACCAAGAAGTCGAAATACAATCCTACGAAGAATCAAATCAATCCGAAGAA
This sequence comes from Sussaba pulchella, assembly GCA_963971145.1. Lineage (NCBI taxonomy): Eukaryota > Metazoa > Arthropoda > Insecta > Hymenoptera > Ichneumonidae > Sussaba > Sussaba pulchella. Next base: position 96,527 of record CAXAQZ010000227.1, read on the forward strand.
ATTCAAGAGCTAATCGATGCTGAAGCAAAGAGCCGTTCGGCACTAGCAATAAATGTTACAACGCGCCAAGACATTGAATTCTTCGACGAGTTTATCGAAAAGCACTCATCGATTTCGAAAATGGAAAGATTACTCGCATACTTCTTACGTTTCATTAAAAATTGCCGCGTGAAAGCCGAAGAGAGACTGACGGGAAATTTGACAGTCAGCGAGATAAGTCAAGCTACGAAAATACTTATTAAATGTGCGCAACCAGTTTCTTTCGAAGAGGAGATTAGAAATCTTCGGAAGGGGGCACCGATCAAAACGTCAAGCAGAATATTATCGATGGACCCGTTTCTCGACAAGGATGGGATTGTGAGGGTGGGCGTCCGATTGCAAAGAGCGAACGTTAGCTTTCAGCAGAAGCATCAAATATTATTGCCCGACAAACATCAGGTAACCAAGCTTCTCATCGCAAGAGAACATCGCAGATTGTTACACGCCGGACCTCAATCATTATTAGCGGCCGTGCGAGCACTCTATTGGCCACTTAATGGACGAAATCTTACTCGGCTCATTTTTCACGAGTGCATCACTTTTGCTATAGAGCCAATCCGACTCCGGCATCGCAAATCATGGGTGCGCTACCAAAGGCTAGGGTACAACCAAGCAGGCCATTTTTCGTAACGGGAGTTGACTTCGCAGGCCCAATAGTGACTCTAGTAAACAAGGGGCGAGGACGAAAAACGAATAAGTCATATGTAGCGCTTTTTATTTGCTTCGCAACTAAGGCCATACACCTCGAGGCAACGAGCGAGCTCACAACAGCAGCATTTCTGGCTACGCTTCGAAGGTTTGTTGCACGAAGAGGATGCCCACAGCGAATCTATAGCGACAATGGAACCAATTTTGTCCGCGCTAATCGTGAGCTTAAGGAGCTCTATGAATTTATTCGCAAAGAAATTGGAAATTCGAAAATACAAGACTTTTGCTCCGGAAACAAAATTCAATGGAGTTTCGTCCCAGCGCGTTCCCCTCACATGGGTGGCCTGTGGGAAGCTGCCGTCAAGTCCTGCAAATTTCATTTAAAAAGAATTACTGGTCAGTCGATGTTCACATTCGAAGAGCTGGCAACCGTTCTGACGCAAATAGAGGCCTGCCTCAATTCAAGGCCGTTAACGCCGCTAGTATCAAATCCGGCAGACCTTGAACCACTCACACCAGGACACTTTTTGGTCAGCGAACCTCTGACAACCTTGCCTGATATCGATTTAACAGACGTCAAATTGAATCGTCTCGATCGATGGCAATTGATCCAACGCAACGTCCACGAATTTTGGAAATGATGGAAATCAGAGTATCTCTCCAGTCTTCAAGAAAAATCAAAATGGAAGAAAAATCAAGAAAATCTAGCTCTCAACGATTTAGTCCTGTTAAGCGATGAAAATTTACCACCTTCGAAGTGGGCGATTGGTAGAATAATCGAACTGCACCCGGGCCGCGATGAAAAAATTCGAGTCGTGACTATCAAAACGTCGACGGGTACTACTAAACGCACCATTGCCAAGCTTTGTAAGCTACCTATCCAGAAGTAGTCCTCAGCAAGTCTTACAAATTAAGTGTTAATTTGGTGGGCGGGATGTTCAGTCCTCATACTTATTTTTCACGAGCGCAGTATTCCCTGCGCGATTGTTTCTCATGGCAAACTGGCGCAACCACTTTCAAGAGGATAGAAGACGTTCGCGTTGCCATGACATTTAATTATTATCAGTAGTATAGTAAGACAGTTCCAACTCACTTACCACGGTGACCTGCCTTGAGACGGTCGGTAAGGAAGATTCCTCTTTGACCAACGGTGGGTTTGTGGCTGATCCCTCTTTTACCGGCGGTGGATCCCGTTTTTGCCGATGGTGGTTTTTTTACCGACAGGTTCCAACAGGGATTGATCGTAAGGGTAGTAAGGACAGTTCCAAGCCACGTTCAAATGATGTTCTGCTTTACCGATTGGACGTTGAACGTTCGAATGGTGAGCGTTCTGCTTTACCGACAGCAGCCTCAGATGGCGTTATCGGCCAAGTCTCGCTGCCAATCCGGTAGATGGCGTTGTCAGCTATAGTCAATCGATTTACCCACTACTCGATCCCAATCCCGCTCAATTGAGCGTTCTACTTTACCGACAGCAGCCTCAGATAACGTTATCTGCCAATCCGGTAGATGGCGTTGTCTGCTATAGTCAATCTATTTACCCACTGCTCGATCCCGCTCAATACTCAGGATAGGTTTTGCCCCCCCCCTCCCCCCGAAAAACGCGGAAGAACGGCATTTTCCTCCTCCTTCTCATACGAATAATCAGCGGAACCTAAATAACCTCAATAACACACATTTTATGAATATGATTTATTTTTTGAAAAACCACTGAAATTTTAATTTATTAAATTTATTAAGAGAAATATTTTTTTGACAACCATCGAAATTTACGCATTTTATGATTTATTTTTTGAAAAATCATCGAAATTTTAATTTATTTTTCATAATATTTTTTTGACAACCATCGAAATTTACGCATTTTATGATTTATTTTTTGAAAAACCATCGAAATTTTAATTTATTTTTCATAATATTTTTCCGGCAACCATCGAAATTTACGCATGTTATGAATATGATTTTTGAAAAACCATCGAAATTTTAAGTTATTTTTCATAATATTTTTTTGATAACTGTGGGGGGGCTTCGGAAAGATCATGAAAAAGGTAACAAAATAAAAATAAAAATAAAACAAACTAAAAACTAAATATAGATAAATTGATAAGAGAGAGTGAAAGAG